>CAUYON010108225.1:0-47444 GCA_963573935.1 Arctocebus calabarensis
AGAGTATCAATGTCTTTATATAGTGATCAAGAAAATGCCATGAAGGCTAACTGTAACAGTACGATCAAAACATTTCTGAATGTATATGAATCGTGCCCTATGATTGCACCAGTGTACAGAATTATGATTCAATAAAATTATAAAAAAAAAAAAAAGAAAAGAAAAAAGAAAAAGGAACAAAGACAAGGAGGATAATGGGATGAAAAAGAAGATCCTCTCCTGAAAATGGTAGGCAGGACTTACTGGATCCATAGTAAGAAACAAGTAAGCATTTGAGACTCTGATTTTGAAAAAAGTTAAAGGCTAGAAGAGAAGACTCCTGTGTGGGGGCAGTCACCATGAGAGAAAGAAGAGTTTGTATTAGTTTGCTAGGACTTCCATAGCAAAGCACCATGGATTGGGTGGATTCAACGACAGGCATTTATTTTCTCACAATTCTGATAAGATGAAGGTGTCCGAAGGGTTGTTTTCTTCTAAGACCTCTCTCTTGGGATTCTGGATGGCTGCCTTCTTACAATGCCTTCACATCCTCATCTCACTGTGGGCCTGTGCCATTATTTCCTTTTCTTCTAAAAATACTAATCGTGCTGGCTTGGGACTCATCATGCCCATGACTCTTTAATTTTAATTACTTCTTTAAAGACCCTATCTTCATTTCGGGGGCTGGAAATTAAGACTTCATCATAAGAATTTTGGGAGAATACAATGAGGCCCATACGAGTGTTAAAATAATATAATATATTTTCTAGAAGTAGATCCAGGAAACCAAATGGAGACAGAGACTCCAGCTGAATGATACACCATGCCACATTAGCCGTATTGTTCCTTATTATCACCTTTGTCCAACTCTGTTGTTCTGTACTCAACCTGCACCCTCCTCATTGTTTAATACTCTTCCTATATAAATTATTCCAAACCTTGGGGTTTATTTTCCCAAGTTAGACAGTACCATTGCGAAAGGACAAGCCCTGACTCTGGTATTGAGCATGGCAGAAGAGTGTAGAGAATGGTTCTTGTAAACTTTTATTTGACTTTCACAACTAAGCTGCTGAAGAAATAGGATTTCTTTACACTTCATGTTTCTGAGTCTAAAATTGTAGCTTAAAAGGTTAGAAACCACTACTTCAAACAATATGTCAGAATTTAAAGAAAATAATTCCATTTGGTCATAATGGACCGTAATATCATTTGGTGATATGCTTTTGGTGTCAAATTACACATTACATCACTTTATTGAAGAGCTCTGAGCACAATTTAATGCATTTTATCTACAATATAAAAATGATATAAGAGATTAAATGTCTCATACCTTGAGATTGGATGATTGTTGCGGTATCCATCAAAACATTTTCTCTCCATAACACTTAATGAATCAGGTTCTGTACCTTAGCATTGTGGCCATTAACCAATTACTAAACGACACTCCTTTTCTCTTACTCACTCACTTTAACACTGATCACATTAGTGATTGCCTACTATGCAACTAGTGTTTGTGCTACAGTAAAGTTTTAATAAATCATTCTTTATGGCTTTCTTTAGCCACTTTAACAAGGACTGCTGAATATCAAAATTTCTTTCAAGTTTCTATTCAACTTACATTTACCGATCACCAAAAAAAGATTTACAAAGAATTGTTTTTTTTAAAAAACAAGATGCATATTTTGAATTTGTAAAGCTACTCCCGTTTCATTATATTTTCCTCTGTATTCATGTTGTGTTTGTTCTCTGACACGCAAATGGTGAGAAAGCGGAATCTGCTTCCTTTGGGCAACAGAATTACAGGGTAACAATGATCCCTGTCCTACAAATAATGTTGACATTGATTTCACCTGACCCAGAGGGTGATCCCATAACCTTCACAGAATTTTTTTCATAATAGTATACTGCAGGAAGACAAAAACTATTTGGCATGCCAGATTGTGAGTTATATTAACGTCGTCATTAGAAATGTCATGTCACATCTCCTATTTTTGTGCCTTTTCTCTAATTATATATTTTAAATTAAAACTAATGTGAACAATCTGTGTACATTTAAAAAGTTGTGAAAATCTTGCATTTCATCAAAAATACATTTTTTAAAAATAGATGCATTCCTTAGTACTTGGTAATATGAATTTAAGTTGTGGGCAATTTTTTATTGTGTATGTAAAGAAGTATTCCTGTACCTTAGCCTTGTGCCATTAACCAATTACTAAACAACACTCCTTTTCTCTTACTAACTTTAACACTGATCACTTGTGTGAAGTGAACATTGATCACATGTAAAGAAGTATTAATGACCACTTAATATTTGTTAGGATTACTAACAATATTAATAATTTGTTTTACATTTAATTGTTTAAAAGATCCTGTGCTAAGTATTTAGGTTGGTTATATTAGCTAGTCTCAACACTGTTGAGAAGAATTTAGCTATCATTATTATTTGTATAATGGGAAAACTACTTCTGACTCACAGTAAGAATGAATTAAAGTTGACAACCACTCTAAATTTTGTCAGATATCACATAGAAATAATAGATTTTGGAGACTCGGAAGGGCAGGCTGGTGGGAAAGTGAAAGGGAGTTGTGGGATGAAAAATTACCCAATGAGTAAAGTCCAGACATTACCTCTACACAACCTATCCATGTATCAAATTTGTGCATGTGCCCCATCAGTCTATAAAAATAATAAAAACCTTCTAAGCTATGACAAAAGAAATCTTGCCAAATATCAGAGTCCTTTAACCTAATCATCTCTTTTTGTAGCAAGTTTCTGTTCTTTCACCCATTTTTTTTTTATTTTCCATTTTTTTTAATCTGGTCTTATGTAATATTAGTTATATAATGCATTTTGAAAACTTATTCATGTAGAGATATAATTTTATTATTAATAATACTTTAGAAAAACTGATACCATACTTTATTAAATGTAAGATTTACCAAAATATTTAAGATACAGATATTATTTACAGAATTCATGATTTAAATATTTTCTCTCTTTAAAAATGTAAACAATGTCGATAAAGTTAAAGTCTTCTTTGACTTTTGCCATTTCAGTTTCCTCAGATGTCATTACTGTTATGATATCAATATACTTGAGTCTTATTTGTTATCTCTATATTCCTAAACTCCTTATATTGAAATTGATGGGCTTGTATTTATTTACATAATTGCTTCAGGGAATTTTTGTAAGATCAACAGCAAAATTTACCGTGATTATCATCTCTAAAAACCATTTCCATCAAGAGAAGGTAGAGTTCATAGAAATAAGATCAAATTTCAGGTGTGGGGGAGGAAATCTACATAATGAAATACTTCCAGAATATTCTATCATCTGAGGAAATTACCAGAGTCTAGAATCCAACAAAAAGACTGAGGAGATAACTTGAGACAGTCATCAGACAATGATGAAAAAAATCAGAGCACTCAATAAAAATAGTGGCTATTCATTAAAATATGTCATATATGTTTAAATCCTTGCTTTTATAATAATGCCTTCTTCTCATTGATAGAAGTAGTTAAAACTAAGAAAATGAAACATCGTTTTGAAAAAGCTAAAAAAAAGGAAATAATAAATATCTACTCCCATCCTGATTATCTGACCTCAGAGTAATTGAAGTTGAAAGATGAATAGAAGTTTTTCTTAATATAATATTTCCATATAGTAATTAAAGAATGTTATTATAGCTACATTTGCATCAGTCTTTAATGGCAACTAACCTAGGTAATGATAAATGGCTAATAATATCACAGAAAGTAAACTTGCAAATATTACTTACCATTTGCCCTAATGGAAGAATTTTATTATCACTTAACATAAGTTTAATGGAAATATTCCATACCTGCCCTGTCCACTATGGACTAAGTTATTAGTCACATGTGGCTATTTAGTATCCAAACACAGGCAATATAACTTGGACGGTGAATATTTAACACTAAATATTTTATTAAATATTCCTAACATAATTAAATGTTCTAAATTTAGATTCACATGGTCACATTTAGCTGGTGGCAAATGTACTGGATATGAGTGATCTAGCTCAAAGTCCATTTCAAAGTCTGTTTGATATAAATATCAAACAATGTCTTAAAAGAAACTATATGGGTATATCCTGAAATACACAGAAAAGGTACAGTAAAAAGAATATAAAAGGTAAAAACTAGTACATGTGTATTGGGCACATACAGTTTGCTGCCCTGGACAAGGGTCTGGGTGAGTCAGGGAATGGGTGGTGAATGATTTTGAAGGTCTGGAACATTACTAAACATGTTTATATCAGCAGAAGCACAGTAGATTTGTTTATACTAACAACACCACAAACACACACACACACAAAAAAAACCCACCACAAACACAAAAGTAATGTGTTTCAGAAACCACACAGGCTGGAGTAAACAAGTAGTTCCCTGAACCTGTGCCCTTAATCAGTTTTATTACTGACTTGGTTTCCCATTAAGGTGATATGTGAATCACCATTAGTCAAAATTGGCAACTTGAAAATAACCATAGAGACATTTTCAGTACTTCAGAGGTATAAGGCTAACATGTATTTATTTATTCATTCATTTATTTATTTATTTATTTATTGAGACAGAGTCTCACTATGTTGCTCTCAGTAGAGTACTTTGGCGTCACAGCTCACAACAACCTTAAACTCTTGGGTTTAAGCGATTCTCTTTGCCTCAGCCTCCCAAGTAACTGGGACTACAGGCACTCACCACAATGCCCAGCTATTTTTTTGTTGCAGTTGTTTAGCTGGCCTGGGCTGGGTTCAAACCCACCTCCCTCAGTGTATGTGCCTGGCATGGAGCCAAGGCTAACATTTTTTTAACTATGTATTTTAGTTATTTTTGTATCTGATCATTTTTTCATAAATTCTAAGCTATTGTATCTATTCTTGTACACAATATAGTTTGAAGAACTTGCCTTGTCTGTTGTCATTGTTTAATGATTGTGTATCATTGTATTATATATTATATATATATATATATAAAATATACCTGCATTAAAGAACTTTTAAATGTTTTTAACCCTATTAATATTGGCATCATGTTTTTCTACTTTACTAAGGATCTCCACCTAGCAGATATTCTAGAATGTTTATTAAATAAATATTTTGTTTTGTTTTGTTGAGACATAGTCTCACCCTGTCACTCTGCATAGAGTGTCATGACATCAAAGCTAACAACAATCTCAAACTTATGAATTCAAGTGATCCTCTTGCCTCAGCTTTTTAGTAGCTGGGGTTATAGGCACCTCACAACCATGCCCAGCTAATTTTTCTATTTTTAGTAGAGATGGGGTCTCAAACTCCTGATCTTAGGTGATCAACCCACCTTGGACTCCCAAAGTCGTAGGATTAAAGGTGTGAGCCACAATGCCCCGCATAGTAAATAAATAATTTTAAGTAGACTTATGAATAGGAGATATTAAAACTAGAAAGGTTTCTAAGTGTCTAAATTTAAACTGAGGATAAAATTATACATCTTGTGTACAATGTACACTTTCATATCCAAAGAATCTTGCTTTTATATGTCTAAGCCATGTACATGTATCTTCAAAATTATACTGAGGTCTTCAGAGAAATGTGAAATACCTTAAAATTGAATACTAAATTCTAGGTGTATAATCAAATGTGATTATATTCATTTATTTACTTATTTAATTAGATAATCATTTACTCATGGGAGGATACAAAATGAAATTTACTTTCTAGCCTATCTAACCACTTATTAAATTGACAAAAAGATCTTCCTGTTATAAGCATTAATAATTATCCTATAGAGATATTGCTTACAAACTGTATTTTTATATTCCTTGGACTCTACAACTAGACTTGTTTCTCAGAAAATTTACTAAATATCCATAATCTATAATTAGATATAACTAAGGTTTTTATTTATTAATTACTCTAAAAATTCTGAATGAATAATTTAGAGAGAATTATTAACTTTGTAAGGTCTATCACAGTTGCTAATTTCAGTGACTTCTGATTAATTAATAAATTTAAGAAATAAAGTGAACAAAACTAGCAACAATTATGGTACATATTTGAATACTAAATTAAGCATAACAAAACTAAATTAGACTTCATCATTATAGAAACTTAGAAGACAAAAAATTTAAAGCTGTTCTTAGCACTATTATAAGTACTAATATTCATTTTGAGACATAATTAAATGAGGATACCTAAAATAGCCACCAAAATCCAAAATATTTTTTAGTATTTTTATAAATAGGTATAGATGAATTAAAGGTACAAAAAGGTATATAATCACCAAGAAAGTTTGAAATCTTCTGCCTAACATATGCCTTATTTAAACACCTTAATATATATTATCATATTAAACAATATAAAATTTTTGACTTAAATAAACCAATTTAAGTTTTACTTATTTTCCCCAAACTTAATGAAACTTATGCCCTTTTATGGAGGCTTTAGTGTCACTATCATGTATATCGATAGTGTGTTACATGCTGATCTAATCACATAATATTGTGAGGTTTGCTAACTTCTTTAGAGAAAATGCATGCTTCAGTGTAATCTGTTATAGGTTAGAAGCAATTTACAGACAAATTTTGAAAAACATTAATATATTTATTTTATAATAGTTTTATGTTTTTTTCTTTATTTAGCAGATATTAAACTGCAATATCCAAGCAATATGAAAGCATCAAAAATTTCTTAATCCATTTTTTTTTTCTATTGGAGACAGGTCCTCCCTCTGTGTTCCCCACCCTAGAGTGCATTGGCATAATCATTGCTCACTGCAACCTCAAATTCCGGGGCTCCAGCAATCCTCCCGCCTCAGCTTCCAGACTAGCTATGCCTACAGGTATGCCCCACAGTGCCCAGATAATTTTTCTAATTTTTGAGAAGATGGGAGGATCCCTGTGTTGTTCAGGCTGGACTTAAACTCCTGGCTTCAAGAGATCATACTGCCTCCCAAAGTGCTAGGATAACAGGCATGAGCCCCTGTACTGGGTCAACCCATGTATTTTTTAATTAGGAAAAATGTGGGAAGAAGTTTGGCTTTTGATCAGCCAAAAGGAGAGCAGGAACAAACTCTCTAAAGATTTAACTTAAAGCAAGCATGAAACAGCTAACCAGAAGGGCCATGTTTAAATCTGTTAAATCCTTGATCAAGCTAGTAAATCAAATGCAGTGCCATTGCTTGGAAAGATCTGTAGAGTTTGGTGACACCAAAGATTTATAGGATACAGAGATAGATTCTCCATCTAATCTTTGCCTGTTTACCTCTATGGCTCCCGCAAAACTCAACTGGGATTGTCACAGCCAAGAAGAGCCTAAAGAGATGGTGGTATCTAAAGGTAATGTGATAGTATGAATGGAATACTGGAACAGAAAAAGACATTCAGTAGAAACCAATGAAATAATATTTCTTGAAGGAACCCATTCATAACTAGCAATTAAGTTTAGAGTAGCCCAACAGAGACAACATTTGCCTCTCACAGGAAAACAGTTGGGATTTTGTGCGACAGTTTGACAACTTTACATGATTTTAAGAAAGTAAACCCAAAGTATGCAAAACAACTATTGAGCTGGTTTGTATTATCTGATATTTCTAGCTGAGGACAATAAATAAAATATGACTGATAAACTTAAATTCTAATTTTTAATCTAAGTTTCAAGGATGGGTTACATATTTTAATTAATTTAAATTGAGATAGCTACATGCAAGTATTAAAATTAATTAAAATTATTCGACCACAGAAAGGATATGACGTATTTCAGATTACCTGTGTCTAGTCAAGATTTGAGGTTTCAGGTGATTATAAACTGTGCCTCTTGGTGCCTCGCTCTAGACTCAGCTTTTTTTTTTTTTCCTTCTTTCTTTCCTTTTTTTTTTTTTTCTTTTGACAGAATCTCACTTTGTCACCCTAGCTAGAGTGCTGTGGCATCATAAATTATAGCACCCTCAAGCTCTTGATGTCAAGGGATTCTCTTGACTCAGCCTCCTGAGCAGCTGGGACTACAGGCACCTGCCACAATGCCTGGCTTTTTTTAGAAACAGGGTTTCACTCTGGCTCTGGCTGGTCTCGAACTCATGTGCTCAGGCGATCTACCCACCTTGGTCTCCCAGAGTGTTTCTTTCTTTTTTTAAACAGAGATTATTTTCCTTTGTGAGCCCTGATATCCTACTTTTGTTCCCCTTACAACTCAATGAGTATTCAACTTTTTTCTCATTTATCAGTCTCTCATATATTTCTAAAAGATTCAGGTAAACCATATGCAGGGGATGGCTTGACGCCTGTGGCTCAATGGGCTAAGGCACCAGCCACGTACACCTGAACTGGCGGGTTCAAATCCAGCCTGGGCCCGCCAAACAACGATGGCTGCAGCCAAAAAATAGCAGGCATTGTGGCAAGCCCTGTAGTCCCAGGTACTTGGGAGGCAGAGACAGGAAACTCGCTTGAGCCCAGGAATTGGAGGTTGCTGTGAGCTGGGACGCCACAGCACTCTATCCAGGGTGACAGCTTGAGGCTCTGTCTCAAAAAAAAAAAAAAAAAGTCATACACAGGGGAATAGATGACCCTATAGTCCCCTATGAGTCTCTGCTTTCTGGTTCTAGATCACTCCCTGTGATTCATCATTGTCTTGGTAGTTCTCTGTATTTAAATACTTTCACAAATAATTTAACATTATTGATTCCTAAAAGTATGAACAAAGTGCATAATGCTGAGTAAAAATATAATAAAAACTTCATTCTGAAACCTAACTTTAGGATGACAAAATTAATTTATAGACAATATGTACTATGTGCCAAACAAAATGTGAGGCATTTGACCTATATCTAACTCTGGTTGGTATCAAACTACTTGTCTTTCCTTTTCTTTGCACTATCCTGCTATGTGTTTGATCATAATCTTTGTTCCTTACTAATCAGAACACCATGGAAGTTGAATTTTCATCAGCTATCAAACATCAGAAATTCCTTTATGAGTATTTTACTTTTTACAGATCAACATGCAATATATTGCAAATTTTGTTTTCCTAAAAAAGTTCATATTTTTGTGCACATAAGACAGGTATATGACTTGTTGAATTTGACACGCCCATCACATCCTGTAATTTTTGGATACTTTAAAATATATGATTAAATTGGAATAAATCTGACTATTTATATTATGAAATGATTATTTGTGACATTATTCAAAATAGAGAGTTATTTCAAAGAGCAACTTATATTTTACCACTAAGAAAAGTGTCCAGGGCGGGACCTGTGGCTCAGTGGGTAGGACTTCTGCCCTATATTCTGAGGGTGGCAGGTTCAAACCTGGCCCTGGCCAAACTGCAACAAAAAAATAGCCAGATGTTGTGGTGGGCACCTGTATTCCCAGCTACCTGGGAGGCTGAGGCAAGAGAATCGCCTAAGGCCAGGAGTTGGATGTTGCTGTGAGCTGTGATGCCACTGGACTCTACCAGTGACAAGTGAAAAGTGATAAAGTGAAACTCTGTCTCTAAGAAAAAAAAAAGGAGAAAGGAAAGTGTCCAATAACTCCACAACTCTTTAATATAACAAAATACATACGGGTTTGTTTTTTTTTTTGTCAGTGTGCAACGAAAAATATGGTCGTATAGATAATGTTTTATTTTATCTTTTTCTGCCACAAATGCTATAGTATAGCATTTTAATTTTATATATTGATAATACAAAATAATCACCACACTGTGCTGAAAAGGACATAATTTTATTAACTAGGAGTTTTGGGGGTGAAAAATTCAGCATGGCATGAATGAGTTCTCTATACTCCCACAGGTCCATATCAAGGTGTTCACTGGTCGTCTTTATCTAGAGCAGCCGTCCCTAACCTTTTGGCACCAGGGTCCGGTTTCATGGAAGGTAATTTTTCCATAAAAATGTTGGGAGGAGATGGTTTTGACATGAGTCTGCACGCAGTTGATTTATTATCGTCTCTGCGCAGTCAAGCCTCTGTGCTAATGACACTTGCAGCTGCTGCCCAGCGCTGGGCATCCCTGCTGCATCTACACCTCAGATGACGGGGCATGAGATTCTCCACGTGCAGTTTACAACAGAGTTCCTGCTCCTTTGAAAAATCTCATGCTGTGGTGATAGGATAGGAGGAGGAGCCCAGGTAGTAATGCAGGTGATGAGGGGCAGCTATAAACACAGAAGAAAGCAAGCTTGTTCTCCAGGTGCGCGGCCCGGTTCCTAACAGGCTAGTACACTGCAGTGCATGGGGATCGCACATCTACAGGTTCAAAAAAGAAAACACTCCCTCGTCCCTGCCACTAAGTTCCCTGGTTCCCTGAGGTTGACAACAAAATTAATTTTTTTTCGCTGCTGCATGGTGAGATTACCGAGGTTACCTTTTAGCCGGCTATGACTGCAAAGCAATTCAGTTTGAGAGATCACTCTCAAGGCTTTGCTGCGTCTCCTTCTGTGGATGAGTCTCAGCATGACTGCTTGCTGTTTTAGGGCCAGCAGAAAACGAGTATCTCCTTTGCTTTTCATTTCTTTCTTTAGTAAATAAATAGTCCCTATTAAAGACTCATCAGATCCCCTGAGGATAATCATCATTCTGATTAATTCCAAGTCAACTGTTCTGAGATTTTAAGAATCTGAGAATTCTTATTTACATAAATCATAGCCGATCACATATTGGGGAAAGGGGCATAAAAGGTTCATACTATCAGGGATGACTCATGTACGCCCCTTTAGCTTGGTCTTATATTTTTGCTCTTACTTATAAGACCAATATAAATGATCTATACACACTTTTCTATAGGGCATGTTTGTAGAGAAGTATATTCAGGGTTACTTTATTGGAGTCTATTTCTGATTCAAAGGGTAGATATAGTTTGTATACACGATTTTGTTAAGTATTGACAAATTCATTCAATCATTGGAATTAGATCATTTGAATTCTAGTCTATCACAGAACTATTCTTATAACACCCAGTATAAAATATATAATTTCTTCAAATGACAACTAAATTTTTTTTTCTTAGGAATGATTCAATCCTTTATCTATGTTAAATTTTAAAAATTATATATTTTTTGAATTTGTTCTTTCTCTATTCATCAGTCTCTACTCCTTTCCCCTCTTTCTCCCTCTCCTTTCTTTCAGACGCTTTCTTCTTATAAGGGGATGGTCTTGTGTATTCTGAATTACTCAGGTCTTTTACTTTTTGACACATACTGAGTTTGCTTGTCCCTTTAATCCTTTGTTGTCTTCAGTTCCTTTACTTCTAAACTCCAGGTACTCATCACATCCGCATAATGGTGGCGTTTGTGAAGTTGATTTTCCTTTGGTATTCTACTAAGGTATTCATTTATTCCACTAATATTTTTGAGAGCCTACCATGTGCTCAGGATTGATGATACAAAATGAATACACAGACTCTGATTTCAAGAACCTTACAATAGAGTGGTAAAGACAAAATTGATGCCATCGATTATTATTTGGAATATTAAGCTTATGAAGTAAGTACAGGGAGAAATGAAAAAGTCGACTTTACTTATTATCCAAGAAAAGCTGCTGTACTTAGGTGCTGAAGCATTTTGCTTAGAAAGCAACCTGTCATTCAGCTCACTGCTGGGTCCTGACATGACAGCTCTGCGTCTCTCTAAGCAGCTCTGGAGAATTTTGTGGAAGGTTTATTTCCTGATATTTTTTCCATTTTAATGCAAAAGGAACTAGTCTTAGGATTACTGAAACCAGAAAGAAATTAATTGCTTAAATTATTGAATTCCTAACACTAGTTTAACTGCATCAGACAGGGTTTGATCTCAGTGGCAGGAGTACTACTTGTGACATACATTAATAAATTTGTTTCAGGAGCTAAACCTTGTATAATTGTGGCATCTGGCCAAGTGGTAAATGTCGTTTCTGCATCTTGTGTCATAAGTGAAGTCATTGCAGCTGAACTTGAGAAAATAAAGGAGTGAGGGAGATAAAGGAAAAACTGAAATCAACTAAAACATAGGAAGGGCAAGAAAAACAAAACAAAACATCCTCAATCCCGTGCCAGGGTCTCCTGAACAACAACTTTGACGATGCAGATAAAATGCACAACAAAGTATTTGTTAACCTTCTGTAGAGAACTATTCTTGCACTTTGCCCAACATTTAGCAAAATTAGAAAAGATCTGGTGGAAAGTAATGAGGGACTGGTTTCGACATAGCACCAAGCAAGTAATGCAATGGTCCAGTGACGATGTGCATAAGACGCAAAGGCATGCATTGCCTATAAAGACCAAAACTATGAAAGTGACTGCTAATTCACTTCTCTTTAACCAACATCATGTAACTGTCTCTCATTGTCAGTACTAGTATGGAAGAATAAATAGAAAGTAATTTGGGGAAATATAGCTTCAATTTAGCTAAGGTGACATATTGCAAAACCACTAAAATAGCCATTTTCAACACAACAGAAGTCCAAAGATTTATGTCTTGATGTCTAAAGTTCAGTTTTAATAGGGTCATTGGCTATTTTATCTCACTGTAAAACTCAAAAACAAGAAGTCTCTGTATAGTAACTAGATTTAAATGCTTGTCAGGGACTCACAGGATTATAATTGGGATTGTAGAAAATTGATGAAGGGTATGGATAGTTAGCTGCTAAGGATAAAGTTTGAAGAGTCATATTGAAATAATGTGATTTCAATAAGAAATGGTGATTGAGCCTGAACAAAATGACATGTTAAAAGACTATTTATTCATTCAACCACCAATCTATCCATTCCCCTACTCACCAATACAATTGGAAATATTTATTTCCTATAAATCAGGTACTTTCCAGAGCTCCAAGAATACAGATTGTATATATATATATATAATATATATAGTATATACACACACAAATATATATATATACATGTATACACATACACACATTCATCATACAGATATGTACATGTAGAGTGTCCCAAAATTATGCATACACATATTAAGCAAGAAAAAACTGCAATTAAAATTGCAATAATATATTGTGCTGATATTGTTTATCTTATGAGTTGTGTCTTGTATCTCTTATAATTACAGTAGTCAAATGCAACTGGAGTGTTACAGTTTTAATACAGTTACATTCCTTTCTTAGAATGAGTATTTATTTTTGGCACCCTATACATTTTTCTTTGTATAAATATGCATATATGACATATATATTATGGATATGATATGTGGTATAAATGTTGCTTTTAGGTTTATATAGATACAGATATAGATGATATATTTGTTCCTTTTGAACTGATATTTTAGGTAGGAAACAAAGTCTTTGAATATACCCCAACATAATTTGAATATATAACAAAAGAGGGCTAAAATAAATGATGCCAACTTGACTATCATCCTTGGAGAATGAATAAATATTATGTATTATACAGGTGATGCACATCATGAAAAAGGTGTGTGCATGGTTGTGTGTGTGTGTTTTTCACTCAAATGAGAGGGAGCGTACATCAGAGAAGAACTCATGCAATATTATGTTTTTGCTTTATTTTGTTTTGTTGTGTTTTACTAGCTTTAGCATTCAGTCAAATGGAAATTAAAGACTGGCATTTCAAACTTGATAATGGGTTCTATAATGTGGTGGCACAGAGAGTTTTTTTTTTCTTCTGACTACACACAAAAATATATATTTTTATATAGTTTTGCAATATTAGATGGGCTGCTTAGTTCAGAAACTTATGAGGTAATGGTCAGCTTGATCTAACTTCCCTCCCAGTAAAATGAGGAAATCCAATCCATGCAGAAGATAACCAAAAATGATATACATCAGGGATTAAAAGAATCATATAAAGTAAGCCTTAAATGATTACTATAATTTTATTACAAAGATTATTCTGATATATATATATATAGAAGAGTGTCCCCCAAACCCTCTCTTGTTTGAAAAGGAGCAATGTTAAAACATGCTATAAAGTTATAAAGTAACCAGTGTTATCTAAACTTGAGAAATTATAACTTAAGTTTTTCCAATGGCATTTTAAGTAAATGTTAACTTTCAAGGGTTTGCTTGCAGATAAAACCCATTTCCTTCCTAATCTTTCCATCCTTTCTATATAACCACAATTACATTTGCCACCTACAACCACCTGTCTGTATGGTCTATGAAGAAAAGTTTGCAACTTTTATAAGGTTTTTATAAAAACTGAACTGTGAACACTAAAAAGCCATTCTAAATATTCGTTGCTAAAAACGATTTACATGCGATAGTTTTCTATCTACCCACATATTTTGCTGCAAAGCACTCAAGTAAATTATAAGAGCAATTGTGAAAAACTTAATTTAAGATGTGCATTTTCTCTTAAGCCAAACAATTTAAGTAACTTGTCAAAAAAAAAAAAAACACATTTAAATGGCTAACACACTATTTGCCTAAATAAGCAACACATAAAAACTAGCAAGGACTCAGCATTGTTTTTAAGGGAGAAGGCACTGAACTAGATCTTTCTTCTATATTTGCACAGATATTGGTTGAATTTGAAAGAGTACATAACTAATTACCATCACCAAAAAAAGTAATAATATTTCATCATGTAGAGATTCTTTTTATAACAAAAAGATAATCCGGCCCTTAAGAGTCTTTCTATACAGATTCTGACCTGAATACCCAAAAGGATTTTGGTTTCCTTCAATTCTACTTCGCTGGGCACTGAAATTTCAAAATGGCTCTATTGGGGCACATGCAAGATTTGTCAGTATTTATGGAACAAAACTTCTATTAAATTTTTTAACAAAAGGGAGGTTTCCCAGAAAAACAGGCCATTGGCATTTTTCTTTTCACAAAATGGGGCCAAATAGACCATTGCAAGAAACCAAAACCATAGTTTATGTCAGATTTTCCATAAAAATAGCTGCTTCTGTGGGGCTCCATGGTGTATCTCTGGCACCGGGTTAGTAGTAAAGGTTTCCTCTAGACCCAAGAGGAGTGAGAGTTTTTAATCTACCAAACTTTATTCTTTCCTTTAGAAAAGTCAATTTTTCTCTGGACAGACATATGCCCAACAGAAATTAATGATTGTTTGAAGAGTTGGGAAAGTAAAGCACCTCTGGTTAATTTTAATGTTGAGAAATTTCGCTAATGGGTTTGAGGAAAGACTTTTTTCTCTTTTTGGAAGGAGTGAATAGACACTTCTTATCTTCCTTCCTCTGAACCCTTTTGCTGTGGGCCCTGTGCTTTGAGGGTGTGGACCATGTTGTTCTTTCCATGGTTCTGTGCCATGAAAAGAATGAGAATGCTAAGGAATCATGCAGTTGTCAACCCAGAGCATGAGAGCATTAAGCTATTGCACCCAGTCTTAAAATGCCTGACTCCAAATGTCTTGTTAAGTGATAGATGAGCAATTTGGATTGTTAAAGCAGTTTAATCTGGTGCTATTATTTCAAGATGAAACCTCCCTAAGAGGAACTAAAGTGTCTTTTATCAGCTAGGAAATATTTAGCTTTATTTAGATGTGTACAAGTTTATTTAATTTTAGAGGGACAAAACAATATAATTAAAAGATGACTGATAAAAAAATTAATGTTTGTATGTCATATGCCTAAATTATACAAAAGTGTTTATTATTTTTATGTCTGCAAGTAAAAAGAATATTTTTTGTACAATTTACTGGGAACTAGAAGACCTATGAAGATAATATAAAGTATTTTAAGGTTATTTGACTAATCAGAAAGATTATTTGGGGCTCAAATGTTGATATAATGGGTAAAATGTGACACTGAAAAATGGCCGAGGTGTTCAGATGAACTAGCCTTGTTTAGCGAGAATGCTGGTGGGATGGGCACTTCAGAATTTTGTTTTTTCTCTAAGGTTGGGAGAAATTTGTATCAGAAAACATGATGTAAGAGCATATGTATTTGAAAGGAGAACAATTGATACAAATATCAAGCAAAACTAAATTTTAAAACCCGGTTATAAAGTTTTAGTTGTGTTAGATGAATAAGTTCTAAAGATGTGCTGTAGAATTTGGGCCAAGAGTTCACAATGCAGAGTTGTACTGTTTGTAAGAGTCTAGATTTCATGTTATGTTCTTACCACAAAAATAAATAAATAGATAAATAAAACAACTAAAATCAAGAACAAATAAACAGAACCCAAAGAGACAAAAGGAAACATGGGAAGTGTCATTGACGACTGTTCCCTTGATTGTGGTGACAGTAGGTGTGATAATATGATGGTGTTTGCACGGGTCCACACTCACCATACTGTACACGTCAAATATGTGCAGGTCTTTGTATGTTCATTAAACATATGCAGCTCTTTGCATATCAGATGAATCTCAATAAAGCTATTTTTTAAAAGGTCTAGAACATAGAGCAAACAAACATCAGCAATGAGATATAAAATGGCTTTCGTAAGGAGGGATGACTGAGTAAGGAAAACGGCGCATCCTATGCTACCCTTTTTCATCAGGGATTTGAAATTCAAAGAGGTGTTTTCAGAGATGCCGTAATATAGCTATGATTGCTGCCTAGCTCTACAGAGATAAATGTGACCCTAATGAGTAGGACTGATGAATAAATATTGTGAATGTGAATACAGTAGTATTTGTACACTAGTATAATTAGTAGCATTGAATCCTGAGAGATAATTATGATTTAGTGGCAGATAAGTAGTATCCGGTCCTTAGTCTTATCAAAAGAGACTCTCTTGTTAAATTGAAAAGCTTAGCAGAAGAATCCATAGAGTAAATAGACAACCTACAAAATGGGGAAAAATATTTGCAAAATGTACATTTGATGCAGAATCTCCATAGTACTCAAATCGACAAGAAAAAAAAAAAAGACTCCATTACAACTTGGGAAAAAGCATGTACAAAAATTTTCAAAAGAATACATAATTTTGAGGGGGAAGGAAAAGTGAGGAGAGGAGAGGAGGAAGGGAGATGGGTGTGCTCCCACCTAGTGGACACAACGTAAGGGTATTTGGCACACACACCTCCTGGTTGCGGGGCACAACTACAACAAGGACTCTACTTAACAAATGCAAACATCACCACTGAGTCGTTTGTACCCTTATATTAATTTGAAATTTAAAAACTTAAAACATGCTAAAAATAAAAAATAAGACACTATTTATAATAAATATTTAAATTAATAACACATAAACTATTTTCTTCTGCACCTGTAAATAAACCTGCATGGTGTAAGTAGTTCCTTGGTATAACATCTTTACTTTTTCTGCTCACTGTTTACAAGTCAGTTATGGTCTCTTTTGTCTTAACTATTTTATTGGATTTTCTAACTCTGTTCAGAAAACGTGTTCTTTATAACCATGACCACAAAGTGAAAATCCACTTTAAATTCACTTTCTCCCTCAAAGGGAAAGGTGATTACAAGGGAGGGAAATGTAGAAATAATCATTTGGAGAAAGGCCAGACACCATCATTCACTCGGAAAGCTCAACTATTTGAATAATTATAAAGGTAAAGTGAGAATAACAGAATACGTGAAGGGAAGTGCTCCAGTGAAAGCTTCATTATTACTAGCAGTGTATTGGACTAGTAGGAATATTACACTTACATTGATCCTCTAAGTAAACAATAACTTTCCAATTTCAATTATTAATTCACTATGCTTCAGCCTTGCCTGAATTTCCAGCAGACTTTTACTGAAATGTTTAATTTAATTATTCATTATAAAGCATCTTCATGGGGAGGCATAGGAGCTCTTTTGTAAATATGGAACACAGTAAGTTGGGTTGTCCATCATATGGAAAATATAGATGTATTTTTATATAAAAACAAAATGTTACATAGAAGATATTTAACAATGAATAACAAAGCAAGGGATGATGCAAGTTGTCATTCATGTCTTTATCTTACCTTTCATCACTCAACAAACATATCTAACAGATACTACAGTGGGTGCTGAGGAACAGTAGTAAGCACAATTGCCAGGCATTACTTTGATGAAACATTCGTACAAAAAAGATACTAAAATTTAAAACATACATAAATATATCCTCATTTATTTTAAATGCTAGAAAACTAGACAAACTATTATAATAGAATAACAGGGAAGAAAAATATTAGGGGCATGATCCTCAAAAGAGAACAGGAGTCGAGGTGATGAAGCAAGTTCCAGGTGAAGAATTCTATAGGCTCAGACTTAAAGTTGAGCAGATCTTCAGTGTTTAAGGAGTTGTTAAGAAGGACAGAGCTGCAGAGACTGAATCATCCAGAGCAAACATGACACGTGACAAGGTCGGGGAGAAAGGAAGGATGATTCATGACTTCCTGGACTATGGATGTGATTTTAAGCTTAATCAGAAGGCATTAAAATGTTACCATAAGGTAATCAATTTGCAATTTTAAAAAATGATTCAGACTTCTAGTTGAAAAATATTTTAAAAAGAGGCAAAGGAGATACTCTTTCATCCAGGAAGAAATGATAATAGAGAACTAAAGCAGTGGCAGTGGAATTTAAAAGAGGTTAATCGATTTGATGTATCATTTTTAGTAGAATTGAGAAGACATTTCAAAGTATTTAATAGGTATATTACATCGCTATTATTTTAAAAGTTGAAATTTTATTTTTAAAATGTGCATTGCTTAATGGTCAAAATAAAATTACTAGGTAATATAGCTAAATAATATAATATCTATATGCCATAGTATCCTCACTAGACTTTGCAGTGCACTAAAATGTAAATTATATTTTAGACAAATGAAATTCAGAAATCTTTAGCACATATTATTATTTAAAAATGGATTTGTTGATCAAAAAAGAGAATGTGTTTCCAGAAAGGACTCAATTACATCATTCAAGCAGGAATGATACACTGTACGCTTTGAAATTTTTTATTTTTCACTTTGAAAAACTATTAGCATGAAAAGAATAGGCTGAAATTCTTTTCTCCCATTATTTCTAATACAACAGTAAACTTTACTGAGCACAAATTATCCACAACTGTTGGGAAACTAATGGGTATAAATACTTTCTTGCAAATAATTAAACAGAAAGGAGAGAACAAGATAAGGTGGTTAGTATAGAAAATAGGAAAAGAAACTTAAAGTTGATGACATCTAATGTTAAAAGCTAAGCCTATTAAATACATGGAGAGATGATTGCTTTACTTGAACAATTTAGATTGTTTAATGACGTAAGTTACAAAGCTGAATGAAATAATTGGCACACCTCGAATTTTATTGTACAAGATGACGTTATTTACTGATTTTCACATACTATATTACCAGCTGCAGAAAATATCATTCTGTAAACAATAACTTCCCAAAGTAAACATAATGTCAAAAAAGGCAATTAACATTTGTCAGTTACGTTATAATTTACAATTAAGCAACTCTTTAGTTTTATAAGTCATTAAGGGCAAGCAATTTACGTATAGACACAAGCCCAATATTTAAATACACAGTGATATTATAAACATGCATTTTGATGAGAATTCTCAGGAGAGGAACTAAATTTACAATTTTATAGTGAACATTCTCAAGAATCTCTGCCTATGGAACAAAATACATCTGTACCAGTTATCAAATATTTATTACAATTTACATTGCCTATGGATGTATCATCAAATTGATGCTTATTTTATTACAAGAAAAAAATATGATGTAGATTAGTTTTATGTTTTCAATATAGTGAGTAAATTTTATTAGTGGCTGTTTTATTTTCAGATAGTATGAATTGTCTTGATGTTCTTTAATTTCTACCTTTAAATCAGTTAGATATTGAACTAAAAAAATCAACCAAATTTAAAGTATATTTTCATCTTATTATTTCTTCTTATTGCACATTTTTACATAACAGTGCATTTCACTCTTTGAAATACAATACTGCTTTAATAAAAAACACTATGAAGTGCTTTCATAACAGGATGAAGAGTTTAGTACTTCATGTACTGTTAGAGTAATTTTCTTTTATAAGTTTATAGAAAAATATATTGCACTCAATTCCCTATTAATATGGAATTTCTGTGAAACTGTACTTTGTAAATTCAAGATATTGTTTGATAGACATTAAATATTACTAATTATTAAAATATTGTTTAATTAATAGTAATTCATTTACTTATTCACAATATTTCAGGAATCGTGTGACAGCCACTTTTCCAACAATGAGTGGAATATAGAGAACAGTATGCTAAGAGCTAAATTGTTCCCAAGAAATTCATCATGCACGGCTCCATATAGCAAATGAAGAAACATTTTTTGCAAATTCAGACTTTGAAAAGCTATGAATGAAACAAATAAGGTAGAAAGATATAATGGGAGCAAGAGAATTTTTGAAACTATCAAAAAGTCATACAGTAAAAAGACCACAGAGAGAAAGGTATGGAAAAACTCAATGGAATAATAGTTTTATACATTTTGAAGAATTTTGTAGGGGTAGACATAGTGTTTCTGCAACTTTTTTGACTATAAAACCACCTGTAAATCAGAAGAGATCAAATACTATTGCCGTATACCTGTCCAATATGCATGTCTGAGGTGCTTTTTGAGGGGAATATTATCTTATAACCGGAAATATCGATTTCTAAAACTGAAATATACTTGTGTTGTCATACATCTTTTAAAAATTTATGCCAATATTTATACTTCTGTCTTACAAAAACCATTTAATGTCTTAAATGATCTATGGTATAATCAACATTTCATTTTTATCTTATGATTTTGTTTAATTCTTGGAAATCTGAAGGACCACCAAGGGAAAACATTGGAGTAGGAAAAAGATTACAATATTCAGGGCACATTTTAGTTATTTGTTATTGCTATAAGACTACAATACAAGGGTTGGGTTAGGTGGCTCACACCTGTAATCCTAATGCCCTGAGGGCCAAGATGGGAGGCTCATTTGAGTTCAGAAGCTTGAGACCAGCCTGAGCAGGAACAAGACCCCACATTTACTAAAAGAAAACTTAGCCAGGCTTGCTGGCAGCACCTAACCTATAGTCCCAGCTACTCAGGAGGCAAAGGCAAAGGAGGATCACTTGAACCCAGGAGTTTGAGGTTGGTGTGAGGCACCACTCAAACCTTGGCAAGAGAGTGAGATTCTGTCTTTAAAAAGAAGAAAAAAACTACCATATAAGGAGAAGACTTCAGAAATAATGGAGGGAGGTTTTCTATACATCTGCTCCTCTATAAAAGAAAAAATGATACTGGTAAAATTGTCAATGTCAATAGTTTTGGAACTCTGAAAATTAACAGGTTCTTCAATATGAATAGTGTTCATGTGTTTATTTAAGCAAAACTGCTGAACTGCTGAATAGAGAGATTTTATGGCATTTTAACATGACCTACATCCCAGATTCATGGATTCCTTATATACCAGTAGCCTTGCAACCACAGAAGCTATGAAACTAGCAGGATTGAAGCTTGTAAGGCAACTAAAAGTCACATCCCAGAGCCATGTCCTACTTGACCTGTACTGAAGATACGTGGTAAAGCAATATTTGCAGGGAGTTTTCATCATTTGTCTCACGAGGCACTCTATGACAAGAAATGAGGCTGAAGCTTTGAGAAGAGTGAGGAGTAAAACAGTTATCTAGGTCAGTGGCAGCTAGGGAACCTGTGGTCCTCTGATTTCAAAATTGGTCTTTGGTGAGCCCTAAGGAAGGCAAGAAAAGCATCTTTCTCTGTTACACCCCCTATAATAAAAGGATGCTTTCCATAAAATTTGACACTTAAGAACCTAGAAGGCCACATATTGCCTTACAGCTGCAGTTCCCCACCCCTGGAGAGGAATTCAGTAAGACTACGGTGCAGTTTCACTCATGTCACATCAGTAAACATGAATTTGAAATGAAACCAGGCAGTGTCACTGTACAGTATTGTTTTCTGAGGGGGCAGGGGAGGGGCACAGAGTCTCACTATGTTGTCCTGGGTTGAGTGTCGTGGCATCATAGCTCACAGCAACCTCAAACTCTTGGGCTCAAGAGATTGTCTTGTTTCAGCTTCCTGAGTAACCAAGACGACAGGATCCTGCCACAATGTCTGGCAATTTTTAGAGACAGGGTCTCACTCTTGCTCAGGCTGGCCTGGAATTCCTGAACTCAAGTGCTCCACCTGCCACAGCCTCCCACAGCCCTGGGATTACAGATGTGAGCCCCCATGCCTGGTTTGCACGTTGTTTTTCCAGCCACATTTAGCTGCATGGAACCAAACTTATAGAAAGTGGGAGAATTAGCCCAAATGGTTGTTTAAGTGAATGTGAAAAAGGAACAAAAGTAGACGCTATGTGCCAGAATGCCATGTTAATTATAAATGACCATGGAATTTAAATGTTATCTTCTATCTTTTTTAATTGTTTTTGTACCTATGTGACCTTGCGAATTTTTTTTTTTTTTTTTTTGCAGTTTTTGGCCAGGGCTGGGTTTGAACCTACCACCTCCGGCATATCCGCGCCCTACTCACTGAGC
The DNA here is from genome assembly GCA_963573935.1 of Arctocebus calabarensis. NCBI lineage: Eukaryota > Metazoa > Chordata > Mammalia > Primates > Lorisidae > Arctocebus > Arctocebus calabarensis. The sequence continues at coordinate 22,349 of CAUYON010108225.1, forward strand.
CACAGGCGCCACCTAATATTTCTTAGCATTAATAGCTCTTAATTATTTTCTGTCAAAATTGACTTGATCTATTATCAAGAAATCTAAATCCCTAAAATCTCTTTGTTTTCTTTGTGACTTTAACTCATTTTCCCCAAAATAATTATAAATGCCAAATTTATCACCCAATCATTAACTTACTAGCGTAATTTACTTCATGGGTAATAATCTATTCCATATTAAGCATCTCAGAGTACACAAAAGGGAGGGGAAAATGTCCTTTGTAAAAACTTTAGTGCAGAGGTTCCAAGAGAATCCAAGGGTTTATGTTCAAGATAAAGAAACCATTTTACATGTAAAGTCAACCATAAAAAATACATAAATAGCCTCTTGCCTCTGCCTGGGTTTAGTAATGTATGAGACTATGAGTTCTTTGTTAAAAAAAAATAAGACCCCCACAAAACTGTAGCTGAAAATTTCCAAAGTAAAAGTGATTAAATTGCAGATTTAATCTGATCATGAAGGTCTCTATAATAGCTCTTCAAAAAATTAGTCATTTTAAGATAGATCAGAGGTAGCTGGACACGGTGGCTTTCCCTATGGTAATTTATAATCAACATGTCATAATTAACATGTCATCTAGTGCTCTAGGAGGCCAAGGCACATGGATTGCTTGAGCTAAGGAGTACTAGACCAGCTTGAGTCAGAGAAAGACCCTGTCTCTACTTTAAAAAATAGAAAAACTTGGACAGCGCCTGTGGCTCAGCGAGTAGGGCACCTGCCTCATATGCCGAAGATGGCAGCTTCAAACCCACCCTCAACCAAATTGCAAAACAGAAAAATAGTTGGTGCTGTGGTGGGGACCTGTAGTCCCAGCTACGCGGGCGGCTGAGGCAAGAGAATCGCCTAAGCCCAGGAGTAGGAGGTTGCTGTGAGCTATGTGACGCCACAGCACTCTATTGAGGGCAATAAAGTGAGACTCTGTCTCCACAAAAAAAATAGAAAAACTAGCCAAGCTCCATGGCAGGTGCCTGTAGTCCCAGCCACTGGGGACGTTGAGGCAAGAGGATTGTTTCATCCCAAGAGACTGAGGTTGCTATGAGCTACGATGATGCCATGGCACTGTATCCAGGGCAACAGAGTGGGGCTTTGTCTAAAATAAACAAATTAAATGAATAAATAAGATAGATAAGAAATACAGAAAAGTGGAATTGTCACCCTCATGAAAAGAATAAATCAAAAGCTATACCAATTCCAAAGTACATACTGACTTTATCCCTTCAAAATCCCTAATATTACCATTATAATAAAAAGCTTTATTGTGCATTGACTGCAAAACAGTTAATAATGCTGTGTCTTTAGTTCTCACAGCAACCTTATTAGTTAGTACAATTATTGTCACCATTTCTCTATAATGAGGAAACACATGCATTAGAGCTTCACAAATTTACTAACAGTGCAATACTAGTAAATTTGGTGCACCTGAGTTCTCAAACCACATACATGGTTTAACTCTAAAATGTATGCTTATAATACCATGTTTTGCTACCAGATTACCATTTGGGTGGAAAAAAACCCAATTGTTTACTAAATTATTTACTTCTCCTAGCCTTAATTTTAATGCTTAACTTGTAACTATGCAGGAAAAAGAATCTCCTTATATTTGCATGTACTCTTTGCTGAATCAAATATTATATAAATCAGTTTTTATAATATTATTTCAAAAGAACTTTAGTTATATTGCTTGTTTAATTATGGAAGCATGAGATTCTTAAATTCTCTTTAATAATGTAGATGAAAATGAGGATATTTATCAAAACACTTCTAAGGCTGGTTCTGTTTACGTTACTTAATTTGTTTCCTTGAGTAATGTTGCATCAACATCAAAATTGGTTTAATTTTGTTTCATTTGCTTTATTTAAATTTTTAGGGCTTCTAAGATTTCTCAGAGGAAATATACCTTTCATGTAGATAAGCAGATTTGATATGTACTCTTATTTTAAGAGTCATACAGGATGCATTCTTACTAAGGTGAAGGTTATCTGTTTCTCAAGCTTAATTTTCACAAATTTTTTACATACATGGTAGATAATTTTCATTCAGCATCGAAAACATGAAGAGGGACATATATTAAGAAAATCTTTCTAATATTTCCATTTAAAATTTAATGAACAAATACAGGCACTGTATTTTACTTCAAGCAATATAATACTATCGTCACCAAAACTTCTACTACATGACAATGCTATTAGAATGTTCTGTAGATTCTAGCTTTGATTAAATATTTAATCAAAAAGAAGGAATTTTAATAAAATCTGGTAAAATAAAAAAATAGTAACTCAAGAGCTCAATAATCTCCAAAATGTTTAAAGAAAACCTGTATTTTATTAGAGAAGTATAAGGATTTCAAACCTAAAGTGATCCAGAAAGTTTTGAAATATCAATCTCTTGTCTGATCCAAAATGTTTTGTTTGCTTTTTTGAGACAGTCTCCATTTGTCGCCCTCCGTAGAAGGCCATGGCATCACAGCAACCAGAAACTCTTGGGCTTACGCTCTGGCCTCAGCCTTCCAAGTAGCTGGGACTACAGGCGCAGGCCACAGTGCCTGGCTATTTTTAGAGACGAAATCTCAGTGGCTCAGGCTGATCTCCAACTCCTGAGCTCAGGCACTCCTCCCACCTGGGCCTGCCTCCCAGAGTGGTAGGATTATAGGCGTGAGTCACCGCACTGCCATAATCCAAAATAAGTTTTGCAGTATCTATCTCCTATCTGGACTTTGTGTGACCAATAGTAGTTAAAAATGAAAAAGTATACCATAATAGAGAAATCACAAAGTATATTTAATATTAAATGAATACTAAATTCAATACCATTTGCTAAGGGTTCTAATATATACGGTTTTGGGTTGCTCGTTTCTCAAGGGGAACATGGAAATATCTCAGTACACGCATGCTAATGGTGAGATTTTTCTTTTCATCAATTATTCTTCCTTATGAGAAATATAGTCTTTTTCTGGGGCTCTTTATTTAAATGAGAATGAGTACACATAGATTCCGTAATACATGATCATTTTTAAGAATACCCAAAATAAATCTTTTACGTGGGAAGGGCTTTTTTTTTTTTTTTTCTTTTCTGAGACAGAGTCTCACTCTGTTGCCCTGCATAGAGGGCTATGACATCATAGCTGACAGCGAGTGCCAGCTAGTTTTCCTGTTTTTTCTTATTCTTTTTTTTTTTTTTTTTCAGTAGGGACAGGACCCTTGCTTGGTCTTGTTTGGAACTCCTGAGCTCAAGTAATCCACCTGCCTTGGCTTCCTAAAGTGCTAAGATTATAGGCGTGATCAACATACCTGGCCCTAAAATAAATCTCTAATTAACCAGGGGCATAAGATATAATGGGTATATATTTAAGATCCTGTTCCCTAAAGGTCAAGAAATGGGTTCTAATCAAGCCATTACAGAGAGAGAGAGAGACGTCATGGGTTATCATAAAGGAAGACGTAGTCTTTTAATTAAATATATGGATGTGTGAGTATGTGTGTGTGTGCTATATTATCTTGAAAGCTTATTTGTTAAAGGTTCCTTAAATGACTTGATATTTTTCATGTAACAGAGCTTTAGAAACATTAAATGCTGGGAAAAATTAGTGTAATATCACAGAAACAAGTCAAAGAGATATTTCTTTTACATCTTAAAAGAAATGTTTCTTTCTCTTTTCCTTTTCTTTTATAATTTTTATATTTTAAGGTATTATTGAAATAGATTCTACAGACACTCAAATAAACTATTCCTAAAATAATTTTTAATTGTATACTGAATCCTCCCCTGTATCATTCCACGCACATATATCATTACAAGCAATTTACTAGTTCGTTAATGAAACATTGGCCTTTTCTTGTTTCACAAGGTGAATACATATGCGGATATGATATTCTTGGAAAAATTAGCAATGATCATCTATTTATGTCAGTAAAATTGTTGACGACTTTGAACTGAGTCATATAATTCTCTTCCTATGACATCTTAGATGAATGCACATGGATAATTGTAAATGTATATTGTTAAGTACTTATTTGCTCACAAAGAGAGTCGACAGCAGATCCAGAAATAATTGCAGGTCCTGTAAGTATCATATTTTGGTGTTTGTAATGTTTTCCCATATGTCACAGAAAAGTTTTTGGCCCCAAGTTTTAGGAAAAATCTCATTTAAGTTTTCAAATTGAATCTTTATTCATTTATATTTAGGTGCTTTTAATATCATAAGAGAAATTTAGCATTTATTGACTAACATATGATAGTACAGGAAATTTTATGCAGCAAATAATTACAAAATAAAAGAACACATCCAAGCATAAAAAAATTTTTGTACCAGTAACAAAGAGTACTATCTATGTGTAATGTGAGTCTTTGTTTTTGCCTCAAAAGTTTGGGCAACAAAATTGTGCACTATGCTTGGAAAAACGTGGCATTTTGATTTATGGCAATAGATAAAATTTCTTCTTCTCAAATATGATTTCACTATCAGGTATTATAAATAAACATTACTTCATGGTATCTGAAGAGAGCTCATTTTCTTTTTGAATGTGTAACTTACTAGCATTACATATTTTAACACACTTTCCCCTGTGACCTCTTGTTGATAAAATTAGATGTCTTCTTTTGACATTTTATCTCTTACTGTTTTTGCTAACGTAGTTAATAAAATGAATATATTATATTTAACAAATGTAAAAACAGCTGTTTAATGTCTTGCATAATTTGATATTGCTATTTACCTTCTAAAGATTTATTTTTACAGTAATAAATATTTATAAAATTAGAAAATGTCTTGTTTGGTGTATAAAGTTAAAAGTCTAGACATTTGACTCTAAGCTTAGCATTAGGTTGCAAATCCTTCTTATCTACAAGTTGAATATTTGCATTGCTTTCTGATTACTTAAAAGGTTGTGATCCCTTTTGACTAAAACTCAGCTACTAAGGTTATTTCCACTGGAAGAATAATTCCATGTAATTGAAGTACAAAATGCTATTAATTTATTTCTAGTTGGTAAGTATCACAACCACCACAAAATGTTCTTTAATATATATTGGGATTCTGTTAATCTAGGCAAATATTTTGTGACAAAAATTATAACACTCTTCAGTGTTAGAATCATATTCTTTGTGTATTTTTGTCAGTTAAAATTTATTTATTTATTTATTTATTTATTAGGGACAGAGACTCACTTTGTCACCTTTGGTAGAGTACCGTGGCATTACAGCTCTCAGCAACCTCCAGCTCTTGAGCTCAGGCAATTCTCTTGCCCCAGCCTCCTGAGTAGCTGGGACTACAAGCTCCCATCACAACGCCTGGTTATTTTTTTTGTTGCAGTTTGTCCAGGGTCGGGTTTGAACCCACCACCCTTGGTATATGGGGCCAACGCCCTACTCACTGAGCCACAGGCTCTGCCCTTGTCAGTTAAAATTTATGAGACTTTATACCTATAGAACTGCATAATTAACATTTACAATACATTTGAATAGAATAAAAATAAACATAAAATAAACTCAAGTATATACTGTCAAAAGATTTTTGACAGAGGTACCAAGTCCACACAATGGGAAAAGATAATCTCTTTAAAAGTGATGTTAGGAAAACTGGCAATCTACAAAGAATTAGATTCAAACTTTAACTCATATCATATATAAATATCAACTCAAAATGGATAAAAACTTAAACTTAAGGAAGGTGTGAAACTGTAAAGCTACTAGAAAGAAAAAAAACAGAGAAAAGGTCCATATTAGTCTGGGGAATTATTTTTTTTGGATAAGACTCCAAAAGCACTAACAACAAACGAAAATAGACAAATGGGATTGTGTCAAACTCAAAAGCTTCTTAACAGCATAAAACAATTAACAAAGTAAAGAGACAACCCATGAATAGGGAGAAAACATTTTCAAACCATACATCTGGTAAGGGGCTAATATCCAAAATATATAAGGAGTTCAAGCAACTCCATAGCAAGAAAACAAATAATATGATTAAAAAATGGACAAAGGATCCGAGTAGACATTTATCATTAAAAAAATACAAATGGAAAATATATGTGAAAAAGAATGTCAATTTTCCTAATCATCTTGAGGATGCAAATTAAAACCACAATGAAATATCATTTTATACCTGTTTGAGTAGCTAGAGGCAAGTGTTAGCATATGTTAGCAAGGATGTGGAGAAGAGGAACTCCTGTATAATGTGGATAGAATGGTAAATTAATACAATCATTTTTTAAAATAATGTATGAAGGTTACTAAACAAAAGAAAAATATAAATACTATATGATCTAGATATTCAAATTCTGGGTATATATCCAAAGGAATTGAAATCGGTATGTCAAAAATGTATAGGCACTTTCGATTTTAACTTCAGCGTTATTCACAATAACCAAAATATGTAAGTAAGTTAAAGAAACTTTGGTATATATATGTACACAATACATGATAAGCCCTAACAAAAAGAAGAGAATTCTGTCATTGGTAGAAATATGGATGGGACTGGAAGGTATTAAGTTAAGTGAAATAAGCTAGGTACAGAAATTTATAGGTGAAATCTAAAATTGTCATTCTCTTAGAATTAGTTAAAGGTGAATACAGAGTGTGGGGCATAAAATCAAAAATATGGGAAGAGCATTTGTTGACCCATGAAGACAATGTTTCAGTTAGACTGGAGGAGTAAATTTTAGTGATCTATTATAATGTATTGTGACTCCAGTTAATAATAATGTATTGTATATTTCAAATTGGCTAAAATAATTTTTAGATGTTTTTAATCATAAAAACATTGGTGAAGAAGTTTGAAAAGGGAACTCACTTGAATCGAAAAATGAATATGATGGTTTAAGAATGAGCTGTTACATAACATTCATTGGAATTATTTTAGGTTATTATGTATGAAATGTCCAATTGCCTTAAGTATTCATGGTTAATATCTCTGACATTTCACTTTACCACTTTTTATTTTATTTTTTATTGTGAAAGTACATCCTCATTCTTTTAAACTCGTGTTTTGGCTAATGCTTATCTGTCAAATTTCTTTTTGTGAAACCATGGATGAGTAAAAAAAAAAATGCATGTTATTTTTTAATATGAGTCTATCATGGAACAAATGTAGCAAGTACAGGTTGAAATATCAATGAAATATTTGGGAAGGATGGGGCTAATGAATGCATAGTATGTTGATAGTTTGAGAAGTTTTGTTCAGGTAATTTTAATCTTAAAATTAAGTCATATAGGCAACCTGAGACCAAAGTGGATAATGATGAGCTGAAAGCTATTATGGAAGCTAATCCATTTTAACCTACACGTGAATTAGCAGCGAGGTTTGTTGTTACTATTCTGCCAATATTGGACCATTTGAAACAAATCAACAAGGTAAAGAGGTTGGATAGATGGGTTCCATGTAAACTAAATGAGCATCAGAAATTATTTCCAAGCTTTCTTTTCTCTGCTGTCACAACTTAAGGGCAAACCATCTCTATTCCATATTGTTGTATGTGGTGAAAATTGAATTATTTGTGACAATCACAAGTATTTGGCACAATGGTTGAATAAAGAGTCCAGAACTGAATATTTATCCCAAAATGCTAATGACATCTGTTTGGTGGTCCAGTGCTGGTATTATCCACAGCTTCATGGAATCTGGTGAGTTGATTATGCCAGATGTCTACTACAACCAATTAGACCAAATGATAAGGATGTTTGTGAGCAACCAGTCAATGAAGTTCAATTGGTCCATGCAGTTGGGCCAAACCTCTTATAAGACAGTACTTGACCAAAATCACCTCTTTCAAGATAACTCTTGACCCCATATTGTGCAGGCAATGCTACTCAAAGCAGAGAACCTGTGGGTGGAAACTCTATTCACCACATTCAAAATACTTTGCACCAATTAAATACCACTTCTTCCAGGCACTAGACCACTTTTTGCAAATAAGAATATTTCATTCTCGGGCGGCTCCTGTGGCTCAGCGAGTAGGGCGCCGGCCCCATATACTGAAGGTGGCGGGTTCAAGTCCGACCTCGGCCGAACTGCAAAAACAAAAAAATAGCCGGGCGCTGTGGCGGGCGCCTGTAGTCCCAGCTACTAGGGAGGCTGAGGCAAGAGAATCGCTTCAGCCCAAGAGCTGGAGGTTGCTGTGAGCAGTGTGATGCCACGGCACTCTACCAAGGGTGATAAAGTGAGACTCTGTCTCTACAAAAAAAAAAAAAAAGAATATTTCATTCTCAACAAGCTGCAAAAGAGGTATTTTGCAATGTCATCACCACTAGCTCTCCAGGTTTCTTCGTTCTTGGCACAAATCAGCTGCCATTAAGATGGCAAACTTGTTGATAGTTTAGGTGCACATTTGATGAATTAAACTGCTTCTAGCTTGTCATATAGTAAACTTAACTTTTTATTCAAAACCAGGCATTTAATGATCTAATATAACTAATTACTTACTCATATGAATATATTTTCTTCCTTTTAAAGAAACGTCCTAGAATACTCAGATGTACTTAGACTTCTGAGAGGTGTTCCTTGGTTTACTTTCTTTAAGAATGTAAACAAAGGATGTATTTATATCTGCTCTAATGATTTGGACATTTTGTTTCTACAGGGGATGAGTGGAAGTTCCATCTGAAAGATTAAATGAAATTTTCTACTATTAATAAGAATCAATCAATCAATATAAGTTTATAAGGTCTAGAGTTAAATGCCTAATTTCAAATCTTGGCTCTTTCAATTGCTGTTATCTCCCTAGGAAATGTATCTAACCTCTCAATTGTGAAATGGAGATTAAAAGTATTTAATGTATAGTAGTATTATGAGGAACAGTAAAACAAAGCATACAAAACACTTAGTGCTTACTTTATACTATTTCAGTACCTAATTTATTATTATAATTATTGCTATTATTGGAAGTATCTCACTCAATGGAACACATACCCTTGAGGAAATCTGAAAAAAAAAAAGTATGTATTTTAACTTTTTGTTGCTTCTGTAACAAATTACCACAAATGTAATGGCTTATAAGAAAAAAATATATTATTTTTAATTTCCATAGATTGGCAGTAGTCTGAAGCAGTTGTCCCTGGGCTATAAGCAAAGTTGAGCTGGGCTAAGTTTCTTTCCAGAGGCTCCAAGGCAGAAATCTCCTTTTTGCAGCCTGAAGTCCCCTTCTACCTTTAAAGCTCTTGATAGCTGCTTGAGTCTTTCTTACACTGCATCATTCTAGTACTTACTCTTTCTCTACCACTTATAATTTAATGACTTCATAATTATTTTGAGTTCACCGAGATAATCAAAAAAATTTCCCTAAGAAAAGTGGTTATTCTGTGAAGTTTCTAAAATTGACAAAATTTACAAAATGCATTTACTGAAGTTCCATCAGGAAAGATGGTTTGTTGGATCCAGTTTTCTATACTTTTATAATGCAGATGCTGTGTCCTTTGGGCTTACTGGTGTCATTCATTCATTTTACTAGTGCACTCTTCTTGTTTTACTTTCTTTTCTCTTACCACTGTATTGTAATGTGCCTTTCATCTATCCCAGAAAATTTATCATGACAAAATAATACATTTGTTTTCTGCTATGTATCAATGTGTTGAGAATTGTGTTACTAAGAGTTATTTATCACAAATTCGACCAATTCTTGTTTTATTACTGGAACTTGCTAGTTCCTTACTGAAGAAATTGGAATAGATATAATGGCACAAATCAATGAAAGAACATTCTATCCATTTTACTAAACATCTGTTTTAGATTTCTATGTGCCTTTTTGTTTTCTTTTTAATTCTAATATTCAATTTACTTCATTGTTTTTGGTTTGCTTGTTATTGCTATTTCAACTTTTTGCCTTACAGATTCTTGGTAAAACAATCCTAAGAAACTTTATTTATTCATACAGAGTCTCACTTTGTTGGCCTCGGTAGAGTGCCATGGCATCATATTTCACAGCAACCTCAAACTCTTGGGCTCAAGCTATTCTCTTGCCTTAGCCTCCCAAGTAGCTGGGACTACAGGCACCTGCCACACTGCCAGGCCTTTTGTAGAGATAGGGTCTCATTCTTCCTTAGACTGGTCTCGAATGCTTGAACTCAGCCAATCCACCCGCCTTGGCCTCCAGAGTGCTAGGATTATAGGTGTGACCCACTGTGTCTGGCCTAATCCTAAGAAGCTTCAATAACTCACTTTCAAAATACTTTGTTATTTTGGCATAAGAAAATTTCTCCAAACAGATACAGCTCTAATTACAAGAAGTTCTCTATTTCTACAACTTAGCATAAAGGGAAGAAAATGATAAAATTCAGCAACAGTTTTCTTGATTTTAATGACTGTGAGTTCAGAGTTGAATTCATTTTTTTAAAGGAAATATTTTAAGTGCCCAATTTAATTGGCTCACCATGGGTTTGGAAACTAAGATCTACATACTTTTGTTCAAAGATTCAAAATAATATAGGTTATTCCTAAATAATATATATTTCCTTTTATTGCCTATTCATAATAATTGAATTAAAAAATCAAAACAATAGAATTTTGTAAAATTTTGTTAATTGAGAGTGATATGCATTTTACTGCAACTATAAACAATACTGGATAGATAGGTGATAATAATAATAGCTAATATTTAAGTACTTTGTGTTAGGAGTTATAAGGTTTTCACATTGGTTAGCTCATTAGGTGAGCTAATGAACCATATGAAGTAGGTTCTTTTATTTTCTATGTTTTATAGATGAGCAACCTGGGATAGAAGAGGTTAGGGTAATATAACCAAGGTCACATAGCTATTAAGCTACAGAGCTAGTGGTTTTACACAGGCGTTATGATTCTAAATGCTGAACATTTTGTATAAAGTTTATTCTGCCTACCCAGTGTGCTCACTGCCTTTTCTAATATATGTTTGACACAGGACTATGAGATTACAGCAGCTGCAAGGCACCACCACAGGCCGTCTGCGAGATGGAATCCCTGGGGTGCCAGTGGCATGGTTCCCACCCCAATTTGAAAGCCTAGGACTGGTGAAAGAATGGTATAACTTTAAGTCTGAGGCCAAAGGCCTGGGAACCTGGAAAGCTCCTGGTATAAGTCCGGGAATTCATAAGTCAGAGAGCTTGGAGTTCTGGTGTCCAAGGAGAAGAAGAGTTGTCTCTGGCCAGATAGAGAGAGAAAATCAATCTCCTTTCTCTCCCTTTTTAGTTGTGTCTTGCCACATAGCCAATGGTCATTGAGTAAGAAGTCCTCAGCTGGTCCACTGACTCACACACCAATATCCTCTGGGGCCACCCTTACAGACACACACAGAAGTCATATTTCACCAGCTTTCTAGGTATCCCTGAATCCAGTCAAGTTGACACACAAAATTAACCAAGACCTTATAACACAGCAAAGCAGATTCATGTTATCTGTAAGGAACAAGCTTGAAAGAGAGTTTTAATTCAGCTTTTTTTTTCTTTTTTGTTCATTTGATGGAAACTGAATTTTAAAACACATAGTTGAATAGCGAGAGGGGGTGGGAATAAGTGGGGGTATATGCACAATGAACCAGAGAAAAATTGGTTAATAAAGTAGAAGTATGAAAATAATTGCTAGTAGTGTCATCTTTCATTTATTTAGTGGCAACTTTTGATAGATATGGTCAACTTTATATTGGAATCAAAGCTTGGAAAGAAATGCTATTATAACTTCTAATATATTATGTTTTAATATGTTATTATATCGATATTTACTATGTTATTATATCGATATTTAATGTTATTATATCGATATTTAATATGTTTAATATTTAATATGTTATTATATCGATAGGTTTTAGGAATACGTGTATGAAGTTTTTCCCCTCTCTATTTTCTTTCCTTATAGGAATTGTGCTCTGCCCAATCCCATTTTCACTAATATTCATTAGATAGCAACAGAATAGATTAAATAGCTACACATGACATGTAAAGACCCAGTTAAGAAACTTTCATTCTGAGTAAAACTGAACTACCTCAAGTCCATCACTCTTCACAATAATCTCAATAGGACTGACTATGTTACTTAATTTTCAGAAATTTTCCTAAATGGAATAGTTTGAAATACCTGAAAATACATACAAAGGAGTTGATGTTCAGTTTTACTCCATTTTCTTTCAATAACCTAGTGATTGTGACTCAATTATTTAATGATTTTAGTTCTTAATTTCTATTCTTTAATATTAAAAAGTAGGGTTATTTAAAACCTAAGGCCTATAAAGAGTGGTAATATGTGAACCTACATACACTGATGTTATTTTAGAGAGAAACCCAGGAGGAAATTATTTTTTGTGCAATTGTTACGAACTGACATGTTAAATAAAACTCATCAGAATGGATCAGTTTTTACCAAGAGTTTTTGCACCATTTCATTTCCATGAATACTTCCAGGCGGCTTAAGAACTTTCTTCACTTCATAACATATTAAAAGTTTAAAAGTGATTCATTCAGTCAGTAAGAACACAAAGATTTAAATAAGTATTTCACTATTAAGGATCCAGAGATTTGGAGAAGGTTCAGCCAATCATGTGTTATTTTAGCAGTTTAAGAGGAAAGATACAGAAACTCTAACAAAAATAATTAATGTTTTTAAGTAATACTTTCATGAAGTCCTAAATTGTATGTCACAAATAGCTAGCTACTAGTTATTTAATAATTCTTATTGATTTATAAGTGTGCACCCAGAGAGAAGTTTAATGCATTTAAATAATCAAGGAATAAAACAAGCAGGAAGATTGAATCTCCAGATGTGAAACTTGTTTGATGAATGCTCCCTCCAGGCCTTACATAATACCTTTACATCTTTTTTTACAAGTAACTCTGTCTTTATTGCTTCTAGCTTCAAGCTAAAAGAATTTCTATAAGAATCCTATTATAAAGTGAAATAGCTGTTCATGATTGAGTGTATTTTCTTGGTTCACTTTAGACAATTTATATCACCTAGAGATGAGTAATTTATTTTATTTAAAGAGGGTTTCAAACTTTTATCTCAAGAGTCGAATCATCATTTTTGTTCCATCGAGGGCATTCATCTTTAAAACGGTAAACTGGTAAATACTGTGTATCTGAGGCATCAAGCTGAAAAGCTTGTCAACAGAAACAAGACTCTCAACTCTCAAACTGTTCCAGTTCACTGGATTGATCCATGGACTGAGAACAACTGGAGCATAGGGCAGAGCACTGCTGTCACTTTCATGCCAAGTTCCACCGGTGTGCTGACTCAATAGTAGTGTCTGGAAGGGACGGCCAGAGCTGACACTACAGAAAGTGCTTGTTGAAGAGAATGAGAGGTTTCATGTTAAAGAGAATGAGAGGTTTCATGTAGAGCTGACACTACAGAAAGTGCTTGTTGAAGAGAATGAAAGTACATTAGGTATGTGCCAATCTGTTAGCACAAATAAAATAATTTGTGTGTAGTGGGTGATCTGCTAACTATCTCAGAAAATACGAGTTTTTCAGAATAGCAGCAGGGATGGATGTAAGTACAATATGATCACAGGTATCAGAAAGAGAAATTGGAAAGTAATCTTTTATAGTACATCATAATGGTTTATAAGTGAGTCCCCAGGAAAGTGGAAAATCTCAAATCATGTAATACACATATATCATAACTATTATGAAGGAGACATTCTGCTTTACATTTTCTTTAGTCTTGCACGACATGGTCATATTGTCAAAGTAATATGTACAGTACTTTGTATTGCATACATCTCAAAAAGGCTTATTGGCTCAAGACTTTTACTTTCTATAATAAAATTGTCACAGTTTTGAAGGGTTTAGGTTAGAGGTGATCATATTGAATTTCATATCTTGCGGTGAATTAATCCATACAGTTTCTAACCTCAATTCAGAAAATCTGTTTCTTAAAGTACCTTCATAGGTCAAGCATGGTGACTTATGGCTGTAGTCACAGAAATCTAGGAGGCAGAGCCTGAAGCATCCCTTGAGCTCGGGAGTTGAAGACCACCATGAGCAAGAGCAAGACCCCATCTCTACTAAAAACAGAAAGATGAGCCTGGTGTGCTGGGCAGCTAAAGCAAGAGGATCACATGAACCCAGGAATTAGACGTTACTGAGAGCTACTCTGATGCCATGGCACTTTAGTCTGAGCGAGACTCTATTTCAAAAATAATAATAATAATTGGGTTGTGCTAGTGGCTCAGTGGGTAGGGCGCTGGCCCCATATGCCAAGGGTGGAGGGTTCAAACCCGGCTCCGGCTAACCTGCAACAACAAGAAAAATAGCCAAGTGTTGTGGCAGGTTCCTGTAGTCCCAGCTACTCAGGAGGCTGAGGCAAGAGAATCTCCTAGGCCCAGGATTTGGAGGTTGCTGCGAGCTGTGTGACGCCACAGCACTCTACTGAAGGTGATAAAGTAAGACTCTGTCTCTACAATAAATAAATAAATAATGATAATAATAATTATTATTATTATTATCTCCAGTATTTGCAGACATCACAATAATTTTGAAACATACTTAAACTCTCATTCTTCTTATTTTAAATCACAAAATATAGACAGGCTTGTCTATTGTGTTAACTTTCATCTTTTGGATGAAAAATCTCAAAGAAATTGTTCTTTTTAAGCAGTGCCTGTGGCTTAGTGGGTAGGGCACTGGCCCCATATGCTGAGGGTGACGGGTTTCAACCTGGCCCCAGCCAGCTAAAACAGCAGTGGCAACTGCAACAAAAATAACTGGTGTTGTGGCGGGTGCCTGTAGTCCCAGGTACTTGGGAGGCTGAGGCAAGAGAATCACCCTAGCCTAAGAACTGGAGGTTTCTGTGCACTCTACCAAGGGTGACATAGTGAGACTCTATCTCAAAAAAAAAAAAAAAAGAAAAGAAAAGAAATTGTCCTGGTAAATAGTCAAATGTAGGGCCGAAGGATCTTAAGTGTAGGCTATAATATCTTTTACCCAGCTTATTTCCAGGTTGACTGAAATAATTTAGCAGGCTAGGAAATGTCTTTCGTTGTCTTAAAACTCTCACTTCTAATTCTTCCCAGTGAAGAAAATCAACCCAAAAATATACAAAAAATATGCTTCAGTCAAGAATAGGTAAATATTCTTTGCCAATGCATTCAAATAAACTTGAAATAGAGCAAATAAACACAGAGAGAAAAGAGTTCTATTGGCATCAGCAGCATCTTTACCATTAAGTCCAATAACCAGAAAAACTCTGTAATTGCAAATTACATTACAAAATTTGACCAGTTAGGGGTATGTCTTTTTTTTTTTTAAGGATTCTCTACCTTTCTGCCATTTAAACTTACTGAATGCAAAAAAGAACATAGGTACTCTGCTATATATTTTATATAAGAAAAGTTTTGAGAAAATAGTACATAAATAAACTTCAGTTCTATGTTATTGCATGAATATTTGCTATTTTTATAGGTTCAAAGAAAATAATCAGTAAAATGTTAGTGTAAATAGAATATTTCCATCTTGAAGATATGCATGTCCCTGTGAAGCCTAAAAGGTCTCTGAGGTGAGATGTTGTAAATTTTCACTTCCTTACAGCATCTTCAGAGCTGGGAATTTCCTGACTGGCAGTAATATTAATGAGTGAAATAATGCTAAAAGTTAAGCATTCCACATTGTATATTGACTCAGGACATTGTACCCCATAAATGCATTAATGTACACAGTTATGATTTAATAAAGAATTAAAAAATACAATTTCAGATTAATAGGAGGATTAAAAAAAGAAAGAATGGTAAAAGCAATAAAGCAAACATAAAAAAATGAAACACAATACATTTTTATTTTCTTATGATCTTGCATTATTAAGACTCAAACTCCTTGATGATCTGGCAAGAACCAAGATTTCATCCTCTTCTCATGATCTCTTATCTATTAAAATGTCTGGCTCATAATGTGTTAATATCTTAGGGACTTGTTTGGTACATTTAAAAAAGTGAGCAGACATATTGAATTCTTTCTATACCCAGATTTCTTATTTGTCCACTATTTGACACCTTAAATTTTGCTAATGAAGTCTTTCATCATATGCAAATTATGTGCTTTCAAACAATTTATAGTACTTTCATTCTCAATATCTGTCTCCAAATAAACTCTATGCTTTCTGAGGGCAACCCAGTTTTTCTCTCAATTGTATTCCCAGCACCTCTAGAGGCCCTAAGTAAATATCAGATGAATGGCCCAAAGCCTGATTTAACAATGAATAAATGAAGCTAACTTACTGCAAAGAGTTAAGAGAATTTTCTAACAACAAAAACAAACAAGAAAGCCAATGTGATGGCTTTGTAATGTCCTCCTGTAATGTCCTGCACCGGCACAGAATGGAATAGTGACGTAAACCTCATAGTAATAAAGGAAGAAGAGTTCTTTAATATTTTCAACAGGAAGACAATAATAGAGCTCCTTTTCGGAGAAAGATTAAAGAACTCATATTGTCTAGCCTAGGAACAAACATTACAGACGTGTTTTGTGTAAAATACGTTACAAATCAACAGAGTTTGTTGATGAAAGAGGCTATTCACTAAATAGAACTTCAAAACAGTTTTGTGTTGCTGCATTTGCTCTGACAGGTGTTGAAATACTGACTTCAGGCTACACTATTTCACACAGTCTTTCTTTGGCCTCTGGAAGCAGGTGCTCCTCCAGAAGGAGAAAGCAGAGTCTTATGGTAGATGTACGTTGAATATCTGTAGAAGGCATATGTAACTATCATTTACTAATCCTAATATTAACAGTTTCCTTTTCCATGATGGATAAGTTTACTTTTTCTTCATCTTTCAGGTAAGTAACATTTACTTGAATTGCAACTAAATATGTAAATACAGTTGATGTTAAATTTTTTTCTAAGTTCACAAAAAGATGAACTTTTCTACAATGCATTGATATCTAAAGTGCTTACATTACCACTCTGAAAGTGCTCACATTGAAGGTGTAAGAAAGTCAAGGTGAATGGTGAATGATGACCACCTGCAAAGAAATGATAAAACTGAAACTTTTCCTTATTTTTTGTCAATATTCCCCTTGCTGTTTTCTGACTTACTCCAAGTATTGGTGTCAGTCTAACAGATAACAAGCTAATTTCCTTTTCTCTCTTCTCTCAGCTCAATATATTCACATTCTTCACAAGGAAATGTAACAATGTGTCTGTCACTTAAAATGTGTCACCAGATGGATGTATAAAAATAGTCAAAGGGAAATATGACATAAATTTCAGATGACACAGGTTAATACATTCATCCAGCTTTGTACTTTTCTAAGATAATTTTTGTATTTGGTTAACTAGTTGTAATAAACAGATGATAAACAAAACAAATGATTGTGTTGTTTCCATGGAGCTTAATATGAGTGACAGGAGATAGGCAATAAGCAAGTGATGAAAAGTAAAATCGTTATTTTCCAATTGGGTCAAAGTCTGTAAAATAAATTAAAATTGGGTTCTGATAATCCTTAACCGGAGAATAGAGAGATGCTACCTAAAAAAAAGGTTACAAGTTCATAAAAGTTTGGCATGGTAGAAGGATAGAAGGAGGACTAGAATAGCTGTGCAGACTGTGGGAATGGAGAATTCCTTACAAGCTGTGAAGAGGTAGGCAGGAGCTAGTCAATCTGAACATTACAACCCTGTTCAATTAAGACATTAAAAGGCTGTAAGCAGGCAAAACTATGATGCAATTTATGACTTGAGGTTGCTGTTTAGAGAAATAATTTTGAGTATGATCGAAGGAAGGAACAAAAGTCTACTTCATCAATATAAACAAGAGATAATAAGGACCAGCACTAAGGGCAAATAGTAGTGAAAATAGATGAATGGCTAAGAAACATACGAAAAAGTGTTCCTTGGCTCTAGTCATCAGAGAAATGCATATCAAAACTACCTTGAGATATCACCTAACCCCAGCGAGAATAGCCCCCATCACAAAGTCAAAGCTGTAGATGCTAGTGTGGGCACTGGGAGAAGAGAACACTCCTATATTGTTGGTGGGATTGAAAACTAACATACTCTTTTTGCAAAGAAGCATGGAGAATTCTCAAAAAGCAAAAATTTTTATTCTCACTAAAACAGAGGCTCTTAAACAGGGCTCTTTGGTTCCCAGGGGAAATTTGGCAATATTTGGGGGCATTTTTTGGCTGTCACACTGGGGGAGGGGTGCTGCTGTCATCTAGTGGACCACAGTAGCCAAGGATACTGCTCAAACCCTGTTGTGTACATGAAAGCCTCCATACAAAGAACTATGTAGCCCCAAATACTAACAGCATCAAGCTGGAGAAATGCACATGTGGAGATCTGAACATGAGTGCAATGCTTCACCTAGATCTCATCTATACTCATGACTGTATTTGTGTGGGTGAGATTCAGCATCCAGATCTGTTATTGATTTCTACCAAATCAGAGAAACCCAGTCCACTATTAAATTAAAGATTTAGTGGAAATAATACAAAGTGTGTAGTAGCTCTATCCTGAAACAAGAGATTTGTAAAGTATACATAGACCTACAGAGCCATTCTGGAGCAAAGGGAAAACAGAAGATTAGCTTCTTTCTCTGATTCTTACACCTTTCGTGGGCCAGGGTCCACGGAACTTCTCTTTTCTCTACATCTACGTCTGCTCCAATCTACTCTCTGCTAGCTGACCAATGTCCTCCATATTTTCTAGGAGTGGGTAAAGTCTACACCAATGATACAAGAGCCACCTTTAGTCCTCAAGAGTTTCAAAACCAACTCATTAGCTGATATAACTTAGCAATAACAATTCCTTCAATTTGAATAGTTCTTCAAAGTCATGAAATATGTTCACATACCTTGCCCCTGTTGGTATGGGGTGTAGCCATGTAAGGAAGATAAATGAGGGCCATTAGATCGAATCTATAGGTAAGAAGGCAGAGGCTCAGAGTATACAAATTGTTTTCCTGACGTCACACAGTTCCTAAGAGGAAAAATCAGGAAAGGATCCCAGTTTATGTGTCTGCTATTCTTATGTTTTTTCTTTTTTGTTTTAAACTATAAACCTGCCAGCTCAGGTGTACATGGCGGGCGCCTTAGCCCATTGAGCCACAGGCGCTGAGCCAAAATTTTTATTTTGTTTTGAATTGACAAATTATAATCATGCATGTTATATATCTATGAGGTATATTGTGATGTTTTGATCCAGGTTTACATTGTGGGATGATTTAATCAAGCGAAAAAAAACTCCATCACCTCACACACTTATTTTTGTGTATGAGTGGCCAAAACATTTGCCTTATATGTTTCACAATTATTAACGGCTTGGCGCCTGTAGTGCAGTGAGTAGGGTGCTAGCCATATACCGAGGTTGGGAGGTTCCAGCCCAGCCTAGGCCTGCTAAAACAACAGTGACAAATGTAACCAAAAAATAGTCTGGCATTGTGGAGGGTACTTATAGTCTCAGCTACTTGGGAAGCTGAGGCAAGAGAATTGCTTAAGCCCAAGAGTTGGAGGTTGCTGTGAGCTGTGATACCATGGGTGACATAGTGAGACTCTGTCTCAAAAACAGAAAACAAAAAATAAAAAAAAATGTTAATTCTAGGGACATACCTCCCAGGATATTAGAGTGGTCTGGGTTAGGCTAAGGGTATCAGTATTTTTTAAAAGTTTCCCCAGAAGTTGATCTTGGTAACCTTAGGAAATAATATTTTGACTGGAAAGTGTAAGCTAGAGACAAAAAGAATTTTATGTAAACATTGAACTCTAATTTTAAAATTTGTTTTTCATAGAGGTATATACCTTTAGCCATTCTCAAAGTACTTTACATCTACATGATGGATAAACAAGTAAGAAACTGAGAGGTAGATACTGGGAGCCCAATTTTTCACTGTCAGAGAAAGAAACTACAAATAAGCAATGAAGGGAAAAGAGAATGAATCCTAGGGTATTTGTCTAGAGTCCCGGATCTCAGTGTGAACTCAAGTTTAATTAAAACAATAACGATATATAAAAGCCAGGTGTGGTGGCTCATGCCTATATTCCTAGCACTCTAGGAAGCTATGGTGGGTACAACATTGGAGCTCAGGAGTTCAAGACTAGCTTGAGCAAGAGTGAGACCCCATCTGTAAAAATAGCCAGGTGTTATGGCGGGCACCTGTAGTCCCAGCTACTTGGGAGGATGAGGCCAGAGAACCACTTGAGCCCAAGAATTTGAGGTTGTTGTGAGCTATAACACCAGGGCACTCTATCCAGGGCAAGTGGATGAAATTCTGTCTCAAAAAAAAAAAAAGACCAAAACAATATATGTGTGTGTGTGTACATAATTATATAGATGTGTATATGTACATATATAAATATACTTATATATTTATATAGAGAGAGAGAGATGAAAAGTGAGAATGGGGAGAAGAAAGAGAGAGAGAGATTCACAAATAATTATAGACATGTGTGCACATCAGTTGTACACATATATATACTTCCTACCTTGGTCTGCTGAGAGATCTCAAAAGCAGTGGCAACCATATAGAAGCCAGATCTTGGTTTTTAAATATCACTTTCTTTGGAGAAATGACTGATGCTAAGCCTGGGGCAGAAAATATAGAAATTGAGATCTGAGATCTGGGCATTTATGGTGCTAGAAAGTAAGGAAGTACTAAAAAAGAAAGAAAAGAAAAAAGAGGGAAAGGGGAAGGGAAGGAAAGGAAAAGAGGGAAGGAAGGCAAGCTGGTGGCATGCCAGAGGGACCCAGGAGCCAACCCGAAAGCAATTCCAGTGGTCAAGTTGCAACACTATAGGAAACAAAATAAATAATGCGTTATTGGATTATAGCCCAAAGTATAATATAAACATATACAAGTTCATACTGATATGAATACATAAATGAATAAATAAATAGGCGAGATGAAGAATTCTGAATTTTATGTGTGTGTATATATCATATCCAGGAAATGGAATTAAGCCCCTGCCCTCTGAATGTGAACTGAATTAACTGACTCACTTCTAAAAACAGACTATGGAAAAGGGAAGGAAAATAGAAACTTAGCCCTTGATAGACCTGGTAGACAACAGCTTATCCCAGTGATGAACGTTAATGTCAACAGTGACTGTCACGGCTTATCTCCTTGACTTGATGTGATGAGAAGGACACATTGCTTCTGGTGTTCTTCTCAAAACCTATAACCTCAATCTGATCATGTGTAAACATCAGACAAAGTTAAAGTGAGTGACATCTGACAAAATACCTGCCCAGCCCTCTTTAAGACTTGCAAGATCAGGAAGACTGAGGAACAACACAGACCGGAGGAGACCAAGCAGATACGATGACTGAAAACAATGTGTTATCAATGATTGAACTTTGGAACAGGCAAAAGACGTTGGGAGAAAAAAATCAAAGTCAGTTAATAATCCTGCATCACTGTCAGTTTCTTAGTTTCGACAAACATGCCATGGTCATACCAGATACATGCACCAAAAATGAAGGAAACTGTATCAAGAATATACAGAATGGTCTCTGCTAAAAGATTTCCTCTAATCTAAAATTATTTCAAACCATCCTCTTGCCTCAGCCTCCTGAGTAGTTGGGACTACAGGTGCCCACCACAACATCCAGCTAATTTTTCTGTTTTTAGTAGTGATGGGTATCTCACTCTTGCTCAGGGTGGTCTCGAATTCCTGAGCTCAAACAATCCACCTGCCTTGGCTTACCAGAGTGCTAGGATTATAGGTGTGAGCCACCACCAGGCCTGGCCTCTACAGCACTCTACGAGCACAACAAAGTAAAACTCTTTCTCAAAGAACAAACAAAAAAGAAACTAAATTTCATTCAAAATATTAAATTTTAACATGTAGAAATTAAAATACATAAATTTTATTCACAATAAAATGGTAGTTATGGGGAAAAAATTTTTCAGTTAATTCTAATATTGAGTCAGAGTTACCAGTCACCTTTCTAAGGAGGTTTATGAAGGTAACCTTTCACACCAAGCCCCATAATCATATAAATGCAGATAAATAAGCACAGACCTAATTGTTAAGTCATCAGTGTTTTCTCTAAATGGATCACATTACACACAACACTCTGCAATTCGACCCCATTTAGTGGAATAATATCTCTCAGTAATCTTTGTCTGCCACTGTTATAGTAGACCATTGTTTTTAGTAGATGTTCTGTTTGTCACATTCTGTTTGCAAAACGTCCCACTGTCTTATTCCGTCAAACACACCTGTGATGCTGATTTCCATGCTTTGAGTTCTTACGGATGGCTTTGTGATCCTTCCTGGACAAAAAAGTCTATCTTTTCTTTCTGTCTAAGCATATCCTGGGCTGTTTCCCGTTGAACAAAGGCACATTCTGACGAGTGCCCACATTTCTGCTTTTGGGTTCACTCTGTGCCCTCCTCAAGCCTTAAATGGGACTCCATTGTCCCATGCTCACTGAGGCAAGAGGTGCTATGGGTTGCTCAGCAACTCAGGGGCAGAGAGAAAGAAGGGAGAGCTGGCCAAGGCTGGTCTGAAACACATACACAGACAGGAAGGTGGACAAGGGAAAGTTAGGACTGGGCTCAGAGAAGGCAGAGGGGTTCCAGACACAGATTCCTGGGAGAGAATCCTTTCTTTACCTAGCTGCTAGGGGGATTGTTACAAGATGAGAATCAGCCACCCTGCCCCTCTCTACTCCTATATTTACTCTGATTTCCATTTTCACTTCAAATAAAATACAACCTCCATACTGTGATCTCTTGAGGACCTCTATTTTCTGCTGTTTCTCTGACCTCACTGCACGCCACTGTCACTTGTCTTGCTCTGCTCTGGTCACTTGGGTCACCAGGAACTTTGTGAAAAGTATTGAGCCTCCATCCTGTGTTTCTTTGAGGATTTGAATGGTCGGCACCACCACATCTCTGAATTCTCACCTACACGGTCGCCTCCACAGAAGGCTTTGTCTCGCCACCCTATCCTGTTGGTCTGTACTATTGCACATTGCTTATGACTTTCTGAAAGCATCCCATGGTCTGTAAATGCCTCTCTTTTACATGCCTTCTTCACTACATGGAAATTCCAGGAGAGCAGGGCTCTGACTATCTGGTTTATCTCTCTATCCCTAGTATCTGACTTATAGTAGATACTCAATAAATACTTTCCTGAAGGGATAAATGAATGTATCAAGAACTGTGATGTGTCTGAGATCGTTCCCTAATTGCAAGTGTGAACTGCAATTCACACTTAAGTGTGAAATAACATCTTAAGGCTCCCCAATAGCTGCTGACTAACTGATGGATGGATTAGGCTCGCTCTTGGTCAAGGGGATCCCCTAAAACTGAGTTGCTAGCCATGAGAAAGGAGATCATCTAGGCCTCATCATGTCCCCCTGCCTTCTTATAGAAGTCCTCCATGACTCGTTAACAGCCCTAAGGCTATGCAAGACATATCTGCAGGTCCTCAATATACATAACAAACCACTTGAGTCTGGGCATATATCCTGTAGTTTGTCTCTGATTAACAGACCCTTATCTTAACGCAAGCATTTCTTTTTGCTGTCATCCGCTCTATTAGACAGAGTCTAACTCTTTCAGCCAATTGTCAAAGAGTTTTTAAACCCACCTATGACTTGTGGGCCTCCACTTTGAGATGTCCTATTTCCATATTTTCAGGCCAAGGAAATGTCAGCTTCTCACATATTGACTTATGACTTTACCTGTATTTGCTGTCTCCCTGAAATGTCTAAAACCAACTTGTAACCCCACCATTGTGAGTCCACTTGCTCAAGGCTTCTTGGGTATGACTGCGGGTCACAGTCCTTAAATTTGGCTAAGAATGGACCTTGTAAAATTATTTCACAGAGGATAGCTTTTTTTCTGTTGACACAAGCTAGCATGTTAATTTGCCTGAGTTTCATTGGTACTGGTAGAAGATACAGACTCCGGAGCCAGAAATGCAGGCCAGTGCATCACACACAGTAATGGCAGTGAGCAGACTACTGGCCTGTGCCATGGTTCCCTGAGACTTGGTTTCCACAAGAGGATGCAGGGAGTGGACTTTGCACATGCAGTAGGGTGCATTACAGGAGAAGAGCCCAGGGCTTAGAAACTCTGACTCTTTTATGACCAGCACACCTAGTAAGCACACCCACTCTTCGCTCCAGAGGGAATAAGTTCTTTTTAGATGTCTTCTGACCAATTCTCCATTTCTTGGACTCTCTGGGTATCCAACAATCCAACTCACTTCTGACACAAACTATGTGTAGTTTTGCACAAGCCACAGAAATGAACAGCTCCATTCTATAACATTATTCCCTACCTTCAGATGCTCCCCAGACCCTGTTTACAGGTGTATGGAGGTTCTCTTGTGCAAGCAGAATTGATTAAAGCCATTGGCTATTTATGACAGAGCTCAGTCTTCAGTTCCTCTCCCTTCCCAGAGTTGGAGGGTACTTAAACTTTCAATCCTCTAATTACATAGTTTGTTCTCTAGTAACCAGCTCCCATTCTTAGGCTGTTTAGGGGACCCACCTACAGTCACCTCATTAACATAAACTGAAGCATGGCTGAAAAGGGCTTGTTATAAATACCAAAAGATGTTCCTATCACTCAGGAAATTCCAAATATTTTAGAAGTTTTTTTTTCAGGAACCAGAAATAATGACCAAATGCTTTCCAAAGCCTATGCTCTGCAGAGAAACACTCTGTCTTTCAAGGATTATCACTACACAAACACCCAGGAAAAAACAACCTGAGCGAAGTCCATCAGTCTATCTGCACTTGAGATGTGTGGAAATACAAGAAGCTCAGAAATTGTCTCCTGTCAGAAAGAATGGATATTTCATTTCAAAGTTTAGGACCAGTCTATCCTGTACTATTTTATCAGATCAGGCACAGTAGTATTTCTGAATTATTCACATATTAATAATATATCCTGGCTTGGCGCCAGTGGCTCAATGGGCTAAGGCACCAGCCGCATACACCTGAGCTGGCAGTTTCGAATCCAGCCCAGCCCACCAAACAACAATGATGGCTGCAACCAAAAAAAAAAAAAAAAAAAAAAATAGCCGGGGCATTGTGGCGGGTGCCTGTAGTCCCAGCTACTTGGGAGGCGGAGGCAGGAGACTTGCTTGAGCCCAGGAATTGGAGGTTGCTGTGAGCTGTGATGCCACAGCACTCTATCCAGGGTGACAG
>CAUYON010108226.1:0-38390 GCA_963573935.1 Arctocebus calabarensis
TCTTTATCCTTCTTTACTTTGGTTGGTTTAAAGCCTATTGTATCTGCAAATAAGATTGCGACACCTGCTTTTTTCTGTTTTCCATTTGCCTGGAATATAGATGACCATCCCTTCACCTTGAGTCTAAATTTATCTTTTAAAGTAAGGTGAGATTCTTATATGCAGCAGATATCCGGCCTGAGTTTTTGTATCCAGTCAGCCAACCTATGCCTCTGTAGAGGACAATTTAAACCATTCACATTAATTGAAAACAATGATAAATCTTTAGAAAGTCGAGTGGACATTTTTAATCCTTTCATCACTGTGGAAGCTGAAATTTGATAAAAAGTTTCTGGGTAAGTTTACTTTTATGGTGGAGGATTACGCTGGTCATTATGGAGGATGGGTCTGAGAGTATCCTGGAGAGCTGGTTAAGTTATAGCAAATTTCTTCTACATGTGGATGTTGTTAAAGTATTTAATTTCTCCATCATAAATGAAACTCAATTTAGCTGGGTACAGGATCCTACATTGAAAGTTCTTTTGTTTTAGGAGATTAAAAGTTGATGACCATTCTCTTCTAGCTTGAAAGGTTTGATCAGAGAGATCTGCAGTTATTCTAATATTCTTCCCCTTGGAGGTAATTGACTTCTTACGTCTGGCTGCTTTCAGAATTATCTCCTTCATATTAACTTTAGTGAAGTTAATTATGATGTGCCTGGGGGATGTCTTATTTGGGTTGAGTCATGCTGGGGTTCTGAAACTGTTTGCTATCTGAATTTCAGAACCTCTTGGCATGCCTGGAAAGTTCTCTTTCATAATCTCATAAAGAGCCTCTGTGCCTTGTGACGCCACTTCATTGTTTTCAGGTATCCCTATAAGGTGAATATTGGTTTTCTTCGAGTTATCCCAGAGCTGTCTGAGAGAATGATCCGTTTTTGCCTTCCATTTCTCTTCCTCTTGGGAAGTTTGGGAGCATTCGAAAGTTTTCTCTTCCATGTCAGAAATCCTTTCTTCTGCTTGCTCCATTTTGTTACTGAGGGATTCTACTATATTTCTCAGATCTTTGAGGGCTACAACTTCTTGTCTCAATGTGTCAAAATCTTTGGTCATTTTGTCTTTGAATTCGTTGAATTCTTGAGACATCTTTTGGGTCATCTTTTGGATTACTGCCTGAAATTCTAATTCCAACTTTTCCTCCATTCCACTGATCTTATTTGCTATCCAGACTCTGAATTCGATTTCTGACATCTCAGCCATTTGCTTATGCAAGGGATCTTGTGCTATATCTACCTGGTCATTCCTTGGGGGAATTGATCTACTCTGATTATTCATATTGCCAGAGTTTTGCTGTTGATTCTACCTCATGATTATTTTTCACTGTTGCCTATGACCATCCTCAGAGTTGGGGAGGTTTCTCTCCCAGATCAGACCCCGGCAGGATCACTCTGTTGTTTCTGGATCTTTGTTGGGAGTGACTCTGTGTAGCTCCTCTGGGACTGCGCCACCCACAGAGTTCTGGCTGCGGGAGCAGTTCTGGAGTGTGGCACGCCCAGATCAAGCAGCAGGGCATGGGATGGGGCACCCAGTGGCCTTTGCAAAGGGAGCCCGTGCATCCAGCATTCTCTGGCTAGGAGGAGGGTTCTAGAGTTGAGGGTGGCGGGCCCGGGGCATGGATCGGAGTCAGGCGGGGTCCTGGCAGGTGGCAGGCCAAGGCCAGGTGGGACATAGATCAGCACCCCACGGGAGTTTCAGCGGACTTCCTGGCCACTGCTGGCGGCAGGCCAAGGCCAGACGGAGTGCAAATCGGCCGTGTCTGAGTCCCAGCAGAGTTCCTGGCCACTGCTGGCAATGGGCCAAGGCCCAGCAGGGTGCCAGTTGGGGCTGAGCGGGATTCCTGGCGGAGTGGAGTTCCTGGCCCCTGTGGATGGTGGGTCTGGGGGCACGGATCTGGTCAGGCGGGAGTCCCGTCGGGCAGCAGGCCGAGGCCAGGCGGGGCACAGATCGGCTGGTAGGGAGTCCCAATGGACTTCCTGGCCACTGCTGGAGGCGGGTCAAGGCCCCACAGGGTGCCAATTGGGGCCACGCGGGGGTCCCAGCTGAGTGGATTTCCTGGCCGCTGTAGGTGGCGGGCCTGGGGCACGGATCGGGGTGGGTAGGGCACAGATCGGCACCACACGGGAGTCCCGGCGGACTTCCTGGCCGCTGCTGGCAGTGGGCTAAGGCCTGGCGGAGTGCAAATCGGGGCACACGGGAGTCCCAGCACAGTTCCTGGCTGCTGCTGGTGCAGGCTAAGGCCTGGAGGGGGTCTCGGCGGAGTTCCTGGCCACTGCGGGCAGTGGGCCAAGGCCCAGTGTGGCACAGATGGGATCCGAGCAGGGGTCCTGGTGACGTCCCTAGCTTGGAGGCTGGCAGGGACTTGGTGGGGCCCCAGAGTCTCTTACCTGGCAGGCTGCCTGATCCTGGAGGGCTGCTCAAGTCCTCCTCCCTCAGTTTCAGCAGAAGTCAGGCTGCTGGTGCGTCAGGTAAGGGGGGAAGGGAGTCCTGGAAGTTCAGAATGGTGGAAAACTGTAGTTCAGATTTTCTACCTGAAGCTTGGTTTCTGGAAGTCGCAGCTTGCCTGAGGGGTGACCTGCAGTTATCACTTCTCTCTCAGCTGGGCTCCCAGTCTTCAGCTCAATTGGGCAGTTTCTGGAGGTTATCTTTCCTTTTGGACAGGAGCCTCTGTCGGAAATTCCTTTCAGTCGACCATCTTGCATCCCACCCCACCGTACATTTATAAATTAAATGTTACTTTTTTTTGTTTTGAGAGAGAGAGTCTCACTATGCCCGCCCACAGTAGAGTGCCATTGCATTACAAGCCAGTTTCCAAATAGCTGGGACTACAGGCGCCTGCCACAAAGCCTGGTTATTTTGTTGTTGTTATTGTTGTCATTGTTGTTTGGCAGGCCCTGGGCCATGTTCTATGTGGCTGGCGTCCTAGCCACTGAGCTACAGGCGCTGAGCTGTAATTTAATGTTACTTTTAAAAGAAGATATGAAATGTTATGACTTTCAAAATCAAGCAAACATTTACTAAAAGAACACCCATATGACATCTTCCCAGTATCATCCCTGAATGAATCACTGTGACAGGGAAGACAAACACATGGCCACAGAACTGAATAAGCATCACTAGTGAGACATAAACAAACAGGAAGATGAGAATGTAGGGGAAGAAGATTAATTATTTTTACTCAAAGAAGTGACCCAAGGTTCAAAGATATGTAGTAGCTGGGTCTTCAGAGGAGGCTGTTAAGCATCTGGAGGAGGAAAGAGGCACCGGAGGGACACAGATCCCCCTGGAAAAGGAGCGTACAGAGCCTGTTAAGAGCAACCCAGCTGGTTGATAAGTGGGCAGGAAAGGCATGGGGGACATGTGTGAGACAGGCTATCAGAGGCCTTGTAACATGTAAGCAGTTTATATTTGAGATAGTAGGCAATAAGGACCCATGAAAAGAAATTAAATGACAGATTCCCTAGGCATAGGTAAGAAATTATTTTTATACTATTAAGTATCTGACAAAATAGAAACCAAAGAAAACTTAGGGCTAAATCATTGCAATTACTGCCATTGGAAAATCATTTTTAAGTGAATATACATTATTTCTGGGATTAAAGGAAAAGTATAATTCAATTAACCAAGATAAAATATGCAGAGAAATTTTCAGAAACATAGCTGCTTTGTAAACCAAAGCATACATGTGGTAAACTGTATACCATAATAGAGGTACTATTTGATATAAGGCAAAGAACAACTAAAATATCTGCAAATACATGAAAATTGTGTCTTAAAATTTGTTAGAAAAATTTTTACTGTGAGCTTATAGTTAGTATTTTAAAAGCAAAACCAAAATTGATTGCCAAAGATGAAGATGATTTTAAAAAACCAATTTGAGTGGTAAACCTCTAAGTATATTCTCATGTTTCTAAATGCTAGCTCACAGTCTAAAAGATGCCTTTAGTCTTAAATCTAAGTCTTAAAAGATGTCTATAGTCTTAAGTCCTTTGAACTACATTTACCTAAGACAGATTGTGATACTGCAAGTAATATAAACATGTTTATTTAAAAAATGAAGTGATTCATCATGAAATACTTACTGTTGGCTTCACTAGCAACTGACCCATCACTGTGAACATACGGGAAAGGCCAACTGGTGTACACACTGCAGAAATAAGATCACCAACAGACAGAAACTGTATTTCAGAGCTCAGAGAGATAAACAACTTGTCCATAAAAAGTAGAACCAGGTCAAAGATTATTATTATATTTCTGTCTCCAATTTACATTCTCAGTGTTTGTCAGAGCATTGTTCAACTTCATCAGTAACAAAGACAGAGAGGCAGTGTGAGGATGGGCATTACTATAGCTAACAAAAACCGCATG
The DNA here is from genome assembly GCA_963573935.1 of Arctocebus calabarensis. Taxonomy (NCBI): domain Eukaryota; kingdom Metazoa; phylum Chordata; class Mammalia; order Primates; family Lorisidae; genus Arctocebus; species Arctocebus calabarensis. The sequence goes on from CAUYON010108226.1 coordinate 4,404, forward strand.
AAGACAGAAGATGATTTAGGATATTCAGGATTACAGTAGTTGAACAGTAACAAACACTTTTGCTTAAAAGAAGTTAAAAACCAAGTAAAGGACAGATTGAATCTCAAGTATTAATAAAACTGAGAGCCAGACAAGAATATCTAAAAGTAACAACTATAGTCTTAAGTCCTTTGAACTACATTTACTTAAGACAGGTTGTGATACTGCAAGAAAAACAAAACAAACTTTGAAATCAAAACCACAAATTCATCATACAGAATTCTACCACTTCCATTTAAAAGCACCATCTAAGCTGGGGATGATGATTCGTGACTGTAATCCCAGCACTTTGGGAGGTAAGGGTGAATCCCATCCCATTCATGACTGTAATCCCATCCTTTGGGAGGATGGTTTGAGCCCTGGAGTTTGATACCAGCCTAGCCAACACAGCAAGACCCTATCTCTACAAAAAAACAAACAAAAATTAGCCAAGAGTGGTAGAGCACACCTGTAGTCTGAGCTACTTAAGAGGATGAGGTAGGAGGATCACTTGAGCCCAGGAATTCAAGGATACACTGAGCTATCATCATGCCACTGCGTGCCAGCCTGGACAACAGAGCAAAACTCTGTCTCTAATTAATTAATTGATAAATTAATGTTAAATCTAGCATTGTGATGGGGGTGGGAGAGAGGAAAGGCATGTGTGTGGGAGTGTGTGAGCATGTGGTATGCGTGGTATGTGTGTGTGTGACTGTATCTCTCTTTCTCTAGATATAACCCAGGGATGAGGACTTCCTTAGAGAACAACAAAAGTATCTCATTATTTCAAAGTTTCTGTTTATTAAAATTTATTTTGAATAACAACAACAAAAAATGTTAGGGGAAATGCAAAAAAATCTCCAAGTTGTTAGGGAATCTCATGAGAAAACTTTCCCATAAATTTTCCAGAATACAGGACAATTCTACTGTCCTATCAATATTAAGTCAGAAAAATACTTACAGAGAAGTAACAAACATCCCATCAATGATATACAGGAATATAAGTAGGGAAGATAGAACTCCCAGAGATCTATAAAAAGAGGAAATATATTTTAATAAATCCAAATACTACATATTAAGATGTAGTTGGTCTGTATTAAGATATATGCTGACTATATCTTAATGTATAATAAACATCATAATTGCCTATTTGAGTCTACTAAACCACATAATTTCCAAAATGTACAATAAAAAGATCTAAAATAGAAGAAGAGGAAATAACCACTTTGTAGAACCTATTTGCAGAGAGAAAAATAAAAAGCCTCCATGGAATTTAAAAATGAAAATTAATTAACCAAAAAAAAAAAAAAGAAGAAGAAAATCCCAAAAGTTGCTTAGTCATTCTATACATTTGAAATGAAAATTCATTTCTTTTCATAAACATATCTGAAAACCTCTTAATTCTATAAATTAACATGAAGGCTTAGCTAAAAAAGAGTCATTGATATACTTTAAAATTGAATGTGTAATTATACCCCAAAGTACAGTTTCCATGATAGAAGCTGGTTTAAGTAAATCCATACCATATAAAGACTCCATACTTGCAGCGTCATTGTCAATGAGGGCAGAAGCTACCCACACTATCCCAAGAATCAGTAATGCAAGAAGGACCAGCATGACCAGAGTTTCTAAAATGCGTGCTCGGATTCCCTGAAAAATATAATAAGAGAGATTATTTTAATACTTTATTTCATCTCATAAACAATAAGTTTATGAAAGCATAAAATAATCCTTTGGAACGTGGAGAAATTTGTATTTATAACAGAAAAAATCAGTAAATGCTTAAAATTTACAATTTTAGACTGACTTTTCAAAATTATGGAAAATACTATTAAGCTTGGAATAAAATACAAAAACATTCTTCATAAAAACATGTGCAGAACCATGTTTAACAACGACTTTCCTAACACTTTCCACGGAATTTCTATGTGCGATTCAAACTGAGAGGCTGCAAGGCTAATTGCAGCAGACAGCGCACAGCCGTGGCCTCGGGCGCCCCCTAGTGTGCTGCCCAGGAACAACCAGCGCAATCCAGTATTATAAATGCCGTGGACATTAATTTTATCAATTATATATAATTTCTTTCTTCACATTATATACAATTTTCACTAATGCATCGGGATAGAATATAATGAGGAATCATACCTGCCTTTAGGTCCAAACTGTATGGCAGACTTAAACACAAAAACTATAGGACAAGGTAAGAGAAACTTCTTTATACTCCTAAAATGTCACCAAATGACTGAATCTTTACCTAAAGTTAAAGACTTATTGATATTTTGTACTATAATTCACTAGTCTACAATATCTAACACAACAAAAATAATTATAAATACATTCGTGTTTCTCAATAAATCATGTGACCTTTCATTTCACATTAAAAATAAATACGAGTTATAAACATCCAAAATGCACTGATATCAATTTTGTCCTAAATATTCTTTCCTAATTGCTGAATTGTAGAAATTGATAGAATTTAAATAATAGAGCCCAGTTCATCAATTCAAGAAACAGGAAAGGGAATGCCCTGACACCACAAAGACCATCCCGTGGTACAGTACAATGACCTCGGAGGCGAAAAGGCTTTCCTTACCGGTCCTTCAACAATAGCACAGACCTCCCCAGAGGCTGCCCTCGGCAGGTTTAAAATACTTCCTCAGAACTGAGAACCAGCCCCCTTACTATCTCTCGTTAATAAGGGTGGTCAGGACTAGAATGAACGAGGCCTATGTTTTGACACCGAGATCTTGTGGCAGTAGCCACTACTCAAGTGAGACAAAACAGGACAGTCACAAACACACTACTTACTACTTCACTAAAGTCACTACTTTTTAACAATTAAATTTATTTTCCCTAAATATGTCCTACATGTTGAGAGACAATGTTCCACAGATCTTCACATTTCTGAGCAGAGGCAAGGACAGTTCTTGTTCAGGACTGTCTTCTCAAGGGCATCTGTATAACAAACAGCCTTGGAAGTCACAGACAGCATCTCTCTCTGAAGCAGAGGACAGGTTTATTTACTGTCTAATATGGTAACGTTCACCTCCAAGCAAAGATCAGACAGATTTGCTTGAAAATACAAAGGTTTCCTAAGCTCAGGGTTCCTTAGCTATGACACAAACCCTCCGTAGGGGCTGCCCTTGTGGGGCGTGGGCACCAGCAGGAAGCTTGTGCCCTTGCTGTGCTATGCATAAAAAAGTCCTCTGTCTCTGACCCAGGAAGCTCATGTCTACAAGCATCCTTAAAACAGGCAGAAAAACTTGTTAGCTTCCAAGCAGGATAAATTTCAGACCCTTTACAGTTGTGGACTGCCAACAGTTTTTGACAACGAGAATGGGAGACTAACAGAGACAATGCTTTCTAAAAAAGAAAATAAGGGCTCACATAGATTGGTTAAAGGATATGAGAAGACTCCTAGGATCTGGTAAGGAACACTCTCATCCAAGTGGCAGAAAGTCAAACAAGCAGAAATCCCAAACAAAATTGCCTACTAACACACATCTGGAGGCCGAGACTGAACCCACTGAGGGCTTGGGTCTTGTTCCCTCTCCTTTGAGCAGAAGCAAGAAAGATTACCACCACAACATAATAGCAAGCCCTGCAATACCAGCTGAGACAGTGGTTCTCAGCCTTCCTAATGCCGTGACCCTTTAATATATGTGGTGACCCCCAACTATAAAATTCTTTTCATTGCTACTTCATAACTGTAATTTTGCTACTGTTATGAATTGTAATGTAAATATCTGACATGCAGGATGTATTTAGGTAACCACTGTGAAAGGGTCGTTCAATCCCTAAAGGGGTCAGGTTGAGAACTGCTGAGCTAAGAGGTCTCAATGGTACAGCTGTTCAACCAAGGAGTTCTGAGGCACAATACATCGTGTCAGAAATGAGGATGTAGAGCTCTTGATAAATCAAAAACATTACAAGTTTGGCTACACCAGGAGTGGCAATGCAGAGTGAAAGGTATCTTGCTTAATGGTGTGGGTCATTCATCTTCTCCATGCCTCTCCCCAGGTCTGACCTCAGATGCTTGAGGAAAAAAGATGACTAAGGTAAAGCAGAGTTTTCTCTGTCCTCTAGGGGCATGAAGCCATACATACCCACTGGAGTCTGCTGGAGGACTTCTGGAAAGAGAGAAACTCAAACTTTTATGGCTCTGTTGGGTACAGGCGCCCAAGACCATCCTAACTAGTCCTTCTCAAAGGGCTGAGAAGTGACGCCACTAGCTCAGCAAAACATTAACATAACAAAAATATAAAAGTACAAAAAGAAGAGAAAAAGATAAAACCAAATATGTTTCCTGTAACCACATATGCAAATTAGGTCAAGAAAACAAAAATTCAACTATGTAAAAGATACCTAAAATAAAGTGATACTAAAAAATATGAGTGAAATTGGATGATCAAATGCTTATTAATTAAATAAAACTTTTTTTAAAGTAACAGGAGTATCTCTGGTTTAACATAGAAACATATGATGCAAAACACCTTAAATGGGACCCTATAGGACATGTCAGATTGATAAAATTCACTATACACTATATACACCTCAATTTTATGTTCTATTTCCTTAGTTTAAATGGAAGTATGCGTGCTTCATTGTTACTATTCTTTATATTTGAATAAACAAATTTATTCTTTCTTATATATTTCACGCATATATGATATTAAGCAAAAATTCACTCAAAATTTTAAAAAATTAAAAATTCACAGGAGTCCATTTTATGGGCTGTCACTACTCAGTGGACGCCACCAGCTTCTGACACAGCCAAACACCAGGAACCCAGCCCAGATGTGAAGGGGGACCTCTTAGCTTGAGGGGCCGGCTTGGCTGGCCAGACGTGGAGTTAGGGAGATTCCCACAAGAGGTATCTGCTACTATTTTACCTGTCAGGTAGGTCCAGGCAGGTCTCAGCTCTAGACTAGAACACTCCTCTTTGGCCAGGAATCTAACTGGTCCTGCAATCTAAGCTGTTCTCCCCCAATCGGGATGTCAGGCTAGACAGCTACATGGCCTCCACAGGCTGGACAATCCACTTCAGGAAAAGGAGAGTGGGTGTTCACCGCTGCCCATTCTTAGCAGTCTACTTGGGAGCTAGGTCAGGCAGGAGTGGCTCTGCTACAAGAGGAAATGGCCTGCACCTTGGGAGTTACCAAACCTCTCATTCAAGCTGGGACACAGCCTCTCCACCTAGGATGCTGGGTCAAAGGGAAAGGTTGGTCCCTGCAGTCGAGTGCGCACACGACGAGCATGAAAAGCATCGATGCCAATTAACGGGTCAGGCAGTGCAAGCCACACCAAGAGTCTACGGAATCAGTCCAGAGGGCCTTGCCCCAAAGTCACCTGCACTGCGAGTCTTGCCCAAACCCTATCAGTTGATGTACCGTGGGGTGCCTGATGTGCATGACACAGAGTCTACAGCAACAGTCCCACTGTCCAACAGCTGCCAGACTGTCGGGCTGAGAGCAAGAAGAGAGCAGATGAGGGAGCCATGGGAAAGAGGGGCCAGGACAGCAGGCAGCACTCTCCCTCCCTGCTCCTTCCTACACAGTGGGCAGATGTGCACCCATGCTACTTCTACCACATGCCTGCTGGCGTTCCGTCCACACCTGGCCTGGACAGCTGCTGTTTCTGAGGTACAGACTGCCACACTCTGCCCTCAGCCACTGCTTCCCTGTCCTGCAGCATGGAGCAAGACTTTACAGAGGGCAAGGAGACATACCAAATGATTACTGATGTCTGTGCTCTGCTCCAAGCTCTACACTGTTCAGGTCTGGGACTCCTTCACTCAGCAGCCACACCACAGTGTCTTTGAACTGGGCTGGGGGCTTGCTGCCCCAGGGTCACTCCGACAACCCTTCTTCCTCCCATAACAGGCAAGTAAACAACAGCCAAAGCTGTTCAGCCTCTTTAACCATAGGGCACAGTGGGGTACCCTATCTCCCCATCCTCTTCCCACCACCTCTAACTACTGAGTTGAGCACATTCAAAATCAGATCTGCAAAGTCTTTTGTTTTCTTTTGTTTGTTTGTTTGAAACAGGATCTCATTCTGTCACCTGGGGCTAGTGTGCAGTGGTGTCATCACAGCTCACTGCAACCTCTAACTCCTGGGCTCAAGTGATCCTCCTGCCTCAGCTTCCTGAGTAGCTGAGCCTACAGGTGCACCACCATGCTCAGTTAATTTTTCTTTTTTTTTCTTTCTTATGTGTGTATGTGCAGTGTATATGTATGTGGGTGTGTAGAGACAGGAAGGAGACAGAGTCACACACTTGTTCAGGTTGGTCTCGAACTCCTAACTTCCAGGGGTCCTCCCACCTCAGTACCTCAGAGTGCTAAGCTTACATGCAAAAGCCACCCTGCCCCTGACCTGAAGTCTTTTCATATCCCCAAACGTGACCTGAGGGGCCCTTGTCCTTCCTCCTCACCATCCAATCTCATTGCCAACATCGTCAGGTCTGGGGTCTGATCCTGACAAGATAGTAAGCTAGCCTGTTTTTGTTGCAGGGATGCAGGTGGAAGACACAAGACTCCTGGGTCAGAAATAAAGGGCTTTACTACTCAATGTACAGCAAGCATCATGAGCATCAGCAGGCATTCCCTGGTGCTCCCAGATGGACGGGACACACGCAGAGGAGCTATCGTGGGGATCTGCTGCAGAGGAGCTATCGTGGGGATCTGCTGCTTCCGCGGCACATAACAAGTAAGGCTGCTTTGTGGCCCAGAAGGAGTTGTGCTTTGTCCCTCAAGGCTGCTCAGTATAACCACAACCCTAACAAACAGCCCAGGTAAAGAGCAGTCAGGACCTCACAGCCTGGGCACCCAAGAAGAACAGTTTAGTCTCTTCCAAACCTGTGATACAGCCCTTTCTCCCAGGGTCCAGTACTGTTTTTATTGGGCCAAAGGGAGGGGACGATCCCTGTGGCAGAGGAGGGACAGCACAGACATGTAAAAGTGCAGTGCACCAAGCCCCAGCTGCAGACTGATACTGTTCTGTGGCCTGTTAGAAGTCAGGCTGCAGATCTCTGCCACACCCACCCCGTCCGTGACAAAACTGTCTTGCATGAGACTCAGGAATCGGCTGCAGGGAAGCAGTTTCGTCTGTATTTACACCTCTCCCTGAGCTCTGCCTCCCACCACCCTCTATCTCTGGAAAAACTGTCTTCCACAATATCAATCCCTGGTGCCAAAAAGCATCAATACCAATTGATAAGGCAGTGTAAGCCATATAATAGTGCGAATCAGCCCCAAAGGGCCCTCCCTTCCCCCCTAAAAAAGCAGGAATGTTTAGGGCAGACTGTCACTTCTCAGGCACTTCTCTCTCAATATGTGACTGACCAAGAGAAAAATATTAAAAATGGTATACAGAATCAGAAAAATAACTAACAATGTTGATTTAATAAATTCAATAAAGTAATCCCCTATAGGGAATAGCACATTTCCAATTACTCAAGGAAAATTTATAAAATAAATTGGAAATAAAGCTATAAAAAATGTCAGATTCTAAAATAAAAATTTCCTTATCTGAATATACTACATTAATAATAAAGAATAAAAATATCTGAACACAATAAATTAACAATAAAGTTAAAATTAAAATATGTTAATGTAATTATAGGCCTTTTAAAAAGTAACAAAACAAGGATATAAAAACTCACAGGGCACAGCAAAATCCGTATTTAGATGCTCAAATGAGTTTTATTATTAAAGAAATGATAAAAGTAAAGCACTCAACTCAAGAATTTCTAAAAAGAACAACAAAATAAACTAAACGAGACATAATAAAGGAGGAAATTAAGATAAATGCTATAATTAATGGGAGTGGGAGCAAAAGCATAGGAAAGACAGCTAAATCCAAGAGGTGGTTCTTTGAAAAGAATTGAGATAAATATCTGCCTTGAACAATAAAGAAAAATAAAACAGCAAAAACAAAGTATAATCAAGAAATACAGTTTTAAAAAAATATCAAATACAACTCTCTATCAATAAATTGAAAAACAGAATGACCTGGATAGGACAAATTTCTAGGAAAATATATTTTCTAAAACTGACTAAAGCAGAAAACAGAAAATGAAAAAAATATATATCCATTGAAGAAATTTAGAATATCGATAAACTTGCTTCACTAAAATCTCTTGGGGGAGGGGGAGGAGAATAGGAACCTCCAGCAATCTCCCTCCCATGAACACCAAATTCAACAACAATCCACGCGAGCACCTTTGAAAGAACTAAAAATCAGTCGAGTGATCCCACCACCTTGGTTTTAACATTATATCAAGACAAGAGGCACTGAAGAGGGCGGAAAAGACAGTGTTACACAGCCTGTGCCAACCCTCTCCCCTGCCCCCTTCCCCGGGCAGTGCCAGGTCAGCCAGCACCAGGTGGAGAGAGGGTCTGTATGCCCAGGGGAGGGAGAGTGAGGTGACGGTGGGGCTTTGCACTGACACTCTGGCTGGCACAGGGACATAGCACAGGGCATGATTCCCGTGGAGGGAGCACTTAGACCAGCCCAGTGGAGGGGATCCTACACCCTGAAGCCTAAGTTCCTGCAGCCCCACCACCAGCTGACAAAGAGCAGCCTGGGGCCTGAACTAACTTTATACAGCAGGGGTCATAAGGCTGTATTCCTTCTGCAATTCTGTGGCTGTACTCACTCAGGCCCAGTGGACTTGGGATGCAGACGAACCAGTGAAGCACCAGCCCGGGCAGCCAAGCCAATGCCTGTGTCACCCCCTCCCCCCAACTACAGGCAGCACAGCTCAGGAAGAATCTTCTTCCACTTGGAGAAAGGAAAGGGAAGACCTCAGAGGACTTGGCTTTGCAATTTTGGGACCAGCTCGGCCATACTAAAACAAAGTACTAAGCAGCCTCCTGAGCCCCCTGAGTCTAGCCTTTAGTGCCTTAGGTACTGGACCTACCCTGGGCCGCAAGGAAACATGCTGCCCTGAAGGGAAGGACTCAGGCCTGGTCACCACCTGTTGACCAAAGTGCTCTCAAGCTTTGAATAGACATCACAGGTGGCCAGACAATAGTCACAACTGGCTTTGGGAGAGACTAGGCTGGCTTTAGGTGTGACCTGGCACTGGTGGCCACGAGGGAGTGCCCATGTCACTCCTCCCCCAACTCCAGCAGCCCCGCACAGAAAGTAAAGAAAGTGAGAAACTTTGCCTGGTAATCCAGGGAATTCTCCCACATGTTACCCAAGACCACCAAGATGGTACCACCAGAGTCTGCAAGAATCACAGCACTACTGGGCTAGGGGCACCCCCAGTGCTGATACGGCCGCACTGACCAAAGATTAAGATGACAGCACTCAATTCCCTGTCAGTAATCTGAAAAGCTTTCTCCAGAAGAATGGGTTCAAACAAGCCCGGAGTGCAAAAACTAAAATAAACACCTGACTCTCCAATGTCCAGGTTATCAGCAAACATCCGTAAGCATCAAGAACATCGAGGAAAATAGGACCTCACCAAAGGAACCAAGTAAGGTGCCAGTGACCAATCCTGGACTGGTAGAGATGGGTCATCTGAAGAACAAAGAATTCAAGATAGCTGTCCTGAAGATGCTCGGTGAATTCAAGACAATACAGAGAAGCAATTCAGAAGCCTATCAGATAAATTTAACAAAGAGATTGAAATAATTTTTTAAAAATTAAGTAGAGATTCTGGAGCTGAGTAATGCAATTGGCAAACTAAGAAATGTATCAGGGTCTCTCAAAAGCAGAACTGAACAGGCAGAACAAATTGGAAGCTTAAATGAAGGCTATTTGAACATAAACAGGGAAAAAATAGAATAAAAAAGAATGAAACACATATACAATATCTAGAAAATAGCCTCAAAAGGACAAATCTAAGAGCTATTGGCCTTAAAAAGAAGAGGCAAAGAGAAAGATTGGGGTAGAAAGTTTATTCAAAGAAATAACATAGAACTCTCCAAACCTAGAGAAAGATACCAGTATTCAAGTACAGGGTCATAGAACACCAAGCAGATTTAATCCAAATAAGATTACCTCATGGGGTGGTGCCTGTGGCTCAAAGGAGTAGGGCGCCGGCCCCATATGCCATAGGTGACAGGTTCAAGCCCAGCCCCAGCCAAAAACTGCAAAAAAAAAAGACTACCTCATGTCATGTAATAATCAGCCTCCCAAACGTCAAAGATAAAGAAAAGGTCCTAAGGAAAACAAGAAAAAAAAAACATATGAAGGCACTAGCTCCACTGTGTCTGGCAGCAGACATCTCAGTAGAACCTTCCAGGCCTGGAGAGAGGGGCATGACACTCAAAAACCTTACCCTGGACTATTACATCCTAGAAAAGCATCCTTCAACATGAAAGGCAAGGGATTTCATCAACATCAGACCTCTCCTACAAGAAATTCTAAGAGGAGTTCTTCAACCTGAAAGAAAGATGTTGATGAATAATAAGAAAACTTCTGAAGGCACAACTCACTGGTAAGTCAATCCACAAGCACAGAACACTCTGCTGCTTACTGTGGTGTATGGACAACTTATGTCTTGAGCAGGAAGACTAAAAGACAAACCTTGAAAATAACTACAGAAACTAATTGAGAGACAGTATGAAAGGGTAGATGGAAACAACAAAAAGTTAAAAAGTGTGGAGGGGATAGAGTTAAAGGGTAGGATTTCTGTTGGATTTCTCTCTGCCTGTATGTAAGCAGAGATGTCACATGCTCAGAATAATTAGTTATAAAATGTTTATTCAAGTCTCATGGTAACCTCAAATCAAAAATACTACAACAGTTACACAATAAAAAAGCAAGAAATTGAACCACACTACCAGAGAACAATCACTTTTTTTTCTTTTTTTGAAAAGTCCACTCTATCACCTGGACTAGAATGCAGTGGTGTCATCACAGCTCACTGCAAGCTCAAACCCCTCAAGTGATCTTCCTGTAATAACTAGGATTACAGCTGCACACCATCGTCCCCGGTTAATTCTCTCTATGTTTGATAAAGAAGGGGTCTTGCTCTTACTTAGGTTGGTCATGAGGAAAATAACTTTTAACAAAGGAAGAGAAAGGAAGTAAGAAAGGGAGGGAGGCTCACAAAATAATCAAAAATCAAATAACAATATGGCAGGAGTAAGTTCTTACCTATCAATAATAACATCAAAGGTGAATAGACTAAACTCACCAATCAAAAAACATAAAGAGGTTGAATCGGTAAAAAAACAAGAGTCAGCTGCATTGTCTGCAAGAAACCCACTTCAGTTGTAAAGACATTCACAGATGAAAAATAAAGGGATGGAAAAAGATATTCTATGCAAAAGAAACCAAAAAAGATCAGGAATAGCTATATTTCTGTCAGATAAAAATCAAAACAAAAACAAAGGTCATTATGTAATGATAGTGGTCAATTCAGCAAGAGGATAAAACAGCTCTAAATATGTGTGAACCTAACCCTGGAGCACCTAGATAAATAAAGCAAATATCAGAGCTAAAAAGGGAGATAGGAATTTAACACAATATGATAAAACCATATACAACAGCTAATATCATCCTGAATAGGAAAAACTGAAAATCTTTCCTCCAAGATCTGGAACAAGACAAGGATGCCCAATTTTACCACTGTTATTCAACATAGTACTGGAAGTTCTAGCTAAAACAATCAGATAAAAGAAAGAAATATAGAGCACCAAATTGGAAAGGAAAACATCAAATTATCCTTGTTTGTAGATGACATGATCTTACATCTAGAAAAACCTAGAGACACCACAAAAAAACTATTAGGACCAAGAAATAAATTCTAAAGTTGCAGGATATAAAATCAACACACAAAATTCAGTAGCATTTCTATATGACAATAGCAAACAATCTAAAAAAGAAACCAAGTAAGTAATCCCATTTACAATAGCAATAAATAAAATAAAATAGCTGGGAATTAATTTAACCAAAGAAAAGAAAGATCTCTATAATGAAAGCTATAAAACATCGATAGATAAAATTCAAGAGGACATAAAAAAAAAAAAAAGTAGTCCAGGCTTATGGAGTAGAAGAATCAATATTGTTACACTGTCCATACTACCCAAAGTCATCTACAGATTCAATGCAATTCTCATCAAAATACCAAAGACATTCATCACAGAAATAGAATAATTCTAAAATTTATATGAAAGTACAAAATCCCCCAAATAGCCAAAGCCATCCTAAGAAAAAAGAAAAAACTGGAGGAATTACATGACTTCAAATTATACTACAGAGCTATAGTAACCAAAACAGCACAGTACTGACATAAAAACAGACACACAGACCAGTGGAACAGACTAGAGAACCCAGAAATAAATCCACACATCTACAGTGAGCTTATCTTTGACAAGGTGCCAAGAACATACAACAGAGAAAGCAGTCTCTTCTATAAATCCTGCTGGGAAAACTGGGTGTCCATGTGCAAAAGAAGGAAACTAGACCCTAACATCTCACCATATACCAAAATCAAATCAAAATGGATTAAAAACTTAAATCCAAGACCTGAAACTAAAAAATTGCTAAAAGAACCATTGGGGACAGAGTATTTTGGAGGGAGGAGCAAGATGGTGGCCGAGTAACAGCTTTCTTGTATCTGGGCATAGTGAGATGGGGAGAGAACACTTCAGGCATCTCTGGCTGGTGGGATCTGCCTAGAAAAATCCCTTTGGGGACACAGGGAGTCAGCAACAGACTTCTGGACCCCCTGAGGGGGACAAAAGCAGTGGAGAACTGGCAAGTGGTTGGGTGTGTTCATTCGGTCTAACCCCACCTGCAGCTCTAAGTACAGCAGCAGTGAGATTGCAAACTGGAAAGGCCTTACCTGTGAACTGTTTTGTTTTCTTTGGACATGGCACTCAGTTGAACTACTCTGGGAGAACTTGAGAGTGTGGAAGACCTTAACCGTTGTCTAAGGCCCTGAACTGCGCCGCTGAGCCAGACAGAGCTAATAGTGTTCGGCTTTGGGCCATGGAGCCCAAGGTAACAGAATGGAGCAGGCAGAAAGGATTTCTGACATTGAAGACAAAGCTTTTGAATGTTCCCAAAAGCTCAAAGAGGAAGAAAAGTGCAGAGCAAAAAAGGATCATTCTCTCAGAGAGCTCTGGGATAATTTGAAGAAAACGAATATTTGCCTTATAGAAATTCCTAAAGGCACATTGTGAATCAGACAAAAGCTTGATAACTAGGTTCTATAGAGAACTCAAATTAATCCATATGAAAAAAGTCAACAATCCCATATATCAATGGGCAAGAGACATGATTAGAACCTTCTCTAAAGAAGACAGATGAATGGCTAACATATGAAAAAATGCTTATCATCCCTAATTATTAGAGAAATGCAAATCAAAACCACCCTGAGAGATCATCTAAACCCAGTGAGAATGGCCCACATCACAAAATCTCAAAACTGCAGATGCTGGCATGGATGTGGAGAGAAGGGAATACTTTTACACTGCTGGTGGGACTGCAAACTAATATAACCTTTTTGGAAGGAAGTATAGAGAATCCTCAAAGAACTCAAGCTAGACTTCCCCTTTGATCCTGCAATCCCATTACTGGGCATCTACCTAGAAGGAGAAAAATCCTTTTATCATAAGGACACCTGCACTAGACTGATTATTGCAGCTCAATTTACAATTGCCAAAATGTGGAAACAGCTAAATGCCCACCAACCCAGGAATGGATTAACAAGTTGTGGTATATGTATACCATGCAATACTATTCAGAGATTTTAAAAAATGGAGACTTTACAGCCTTTGTATTAACCTGGATGGAAGCGGAACACATTATTCTTAGTAAAGCATCACAAGAATGGAGAAGCATGAATCCCATGTACTCTATTTTGATATGAGGACAATTAATGACAATTAATGACACGATGGGGGTGAGGGAAGAGGAAAGCAGAGAAAGAATGAGGGAGGGGTGGGGAAAGGAAGAGCAGAGAGAGGGAAGGAGCGGGGGGTGGGGTCTTGGTGTGTGCCACACCTTTTGGGGGCAAAACACGATTGTAAGAGGGACTTTACCCAACAAATGCAATCAGTGTAACGTGGTTTCTTGTACCCTCAATGAATCCCCAACAATAAAAAAAAAAGAGAGAGAGAAATATATATATTCTATCTTGCAGATTTCTAGAAATCCCTCCAAGTCTTCTGACAGAGACCTAACTACTTCTTTTATTAGTTTAGCCCTTGATGATTACTTGGTTCTTATTTATTTACTTTCCTTTTATTTAGATTTTAACTGGGGGTTGGCTGGCTACTTAGAACAAGGATGCCATGAATGTAATTGAATATATGGTCATTAAATCCCATGGACTCTTGATTCTATCAGGCAGATTCCAAGGAAAGGGAGTCCTAAGTGGGAAAAGTAGCCAGAGTTTTCATTTTAAAAGGTAAGAACAAGGTTGACCTCCAAAAGGATTACTGTTAACATTTCTACTTACAATGAAAGACAGTATTTGTGGGGATCTCTTCACCATCAAATTCCTTTAACTAGCAGCTGTTTTCATTCTCCTCATCTTTTTTGCCTTTCCAGTGGGGCCTCATAATTTTTAAGTGCTGCATTTCCCTGTTAGTGGTGCTGGGCATATTTTCATATATTATTGGTCACTCTGTATTTCTGTGGTTGTCTATTCAAAACTTTTTTTCTCTATCAGTATTTTTTTAACTTTTTCATTTAATAGAATTTTAAACTCACAGAAGGTAGCCAGCTACATGATATCACTGAAGTCACGTGCCTAAGGCAATGACGTGCCTTAATCACATGCCTAAGGCAATGTCTATCAGTTTTCTTCATAGTTCAACTACTATTTTTCCCCAGGTTAAGGATATCTCTTGACTTCAGCTGAGCCTCAGTGCCCAGTTCTCAAGCCAAATCTTAATATTGCAGCTGACATGCGAGAAATCCCTGCCAGGTGTAGACAAAGACCAGTCATGGACAGCCAATGCTCTTGCAAAGTCTATGGGCTTCTCTGCTCATTGTTATACTAATAATAATAATTGCTGACACTTTTTGAGTGCTTACTGTGTGCTATAGGAAGCCTATGAAATCTTTTTTGTAGTTCATTGATTTTAAGCAATCCTGTCTCAATCCATAGCAATGTTTCTTTTATTAATAATTTTTTCCCATCAAAGTAACAAATGTTCAGAACTTAAAAGTGAAATGGTACTAAAAGATCCATATTGAAAACAATCCC
Organism: Arctocebus calabarensis; assembly: GCA_963573935.1. Taxonomy (NCBI): domain Eukaryota; kingdom Metazoa; phylum Chordata; class Mammalia; order Primates; family Lorisidae; genus Arctocebus; species Arctocebus calabarensis. The sequence goes on from CAUYON010108226.1 coordinate 19,602, forward strand.
TTACCCACTTTTTTCACCCTCTCATTATCCCGTTCCTGAAAGGCAACTATCCACAACACTTTTACCTAGCTTCTTACTATTTGCTTCCAACTCTTCTCTAATTTCTAACCTATCATTGTTAGCCATTTTCTATTAACTTTCTACCACGGCAAATGAGGCGATAAGGACTTAATTCTCAAATACCAAAGCTTCTTCCTATTTTCCTCCTGCATCTCCCAAACAGTTATTTCACAATGTTTGGTTAAATAGACAGTCCATATGTCATTTGGGCTACACAAATATTTCTCACTGCTGAATAAAGTAGCAAGTTAGATTACACTTTAATTCTTGCATGGGCCTTGCTTTTTCAAGAAGTTTATGATTCCTTTGTTTTACATTTGCATGCTTTTCTGCCATGTCTTCCTTCTCCCTCCACAATGTTCCATCATCTTTTACTTATTCTATTCTGTTAAAATTTCCATTTGCTTAGTCACATCGGTTTTATTTAACTTTTTTCTAGAGACTCTTTCTTGTTCTTTAGTCCTTTCTCATAGCATTATGCTCTTGTTTTATGATGCAGTATTATTCCTTATGCTCCCTGTGTTATCTATTTCCTCCAATCTCCTTTTTTTTCCTGAATATTTTATCTCTCCCATGTAGGAAGCTCTCTTTGCACATCATATCCTTGGCTATTTATTAATTTCAAGAGTGAGGTTCTGAAATTCTTCTAAGAAGCTCCGGAATATGTTTACAAAGTTGTCAGAGGACTTGTTTTCTTCAGGATTTTCAAACCCTGCACCAGCATTTTCATGGGGATGGACCCAATTATCAGTTCCCTAGTCATATGGGATGGGGGAGGGGGGACTGGGATCCCAACACACTGTGTTTAGACTTCCAACCAGTGACTCTAGTTTTCAGACCAGAGCCACATCCCTTTTTCCCCACAGAGCATCCAAATCCCAACTTCTCAGGAATTCTTCTTCTCACCAGCGTTTTCTATGACAGAACCTTAAGTTATAATTTATGGCTCACTGCTAAATCAGTGACCACTTCTTCATCCACTTTCCATTTTCTGAAAATTTGTTTAAATGTCTTGTCTGCTGTTGCTGTCCTATTTTCTTTGTTCCACGTCGATTTTTATTCCTTTGCTATCATTTTGGCAAGTTTGATAGGGAAATGAAATGGACCACTGTGATCAATCAGCTTTTTAAAACAGAAGCCCATCATGTGAGGTCTAAAAACATTGAGCCACCAAAAGAAAGCAACTGGGGTCTTGATACCTTTCTCCCAGAGAGCTCCATGCCATCTATAGAAATTTGGCCATTTTCTTTTCAGGGAAACCTTCAGTTTCTCTAGACCAAAAGCTGCGAGTGGGTAGACTTTAGCAAGTTTTTGCTTGCCATTCATTCATTCAGCAATTATTCACTGAGTGTTTACTATATGCCAGTCATTTCTCAAGGTGCTGGGGATTGGGCCTTGAACTGGGCAGACATTTCCAGCCTCCACAGAACTTGCTTTCTAGAGCTTCCTCCATGGGTGTTGAGGTGTGTCACATGCTTCAGGGCATGGCATTTAGAAACAGACCCTGTTCTAACTAATCCACATCCATCACAGCTGAGTGTGAATTGGCCAGCCAGGAGAAGGCGGTGGGAGGAAGCGGAAGATGTGGAGGAAGTGCTTTCTAATACCTGGAAGAAGGAAGTAATCTAGGGCTAGGCAGACCCTGAGGTTCTCCTGGATCACAGGTGGCCACGGTCTTGCTGTGAATTCATGTGACCTGTGCTTTGTGCTTACCGGGTGACAGAGAGGGAGAGAAGGTGCCTGTGAGCTCTCTGGTATGTCTATTTTTGAGAACACTAATCCTATTTGATAAGGGCTCCACCCTACAACAACATTTAACCTTAATTACTTCTTAGTAACCCTATCTCCAAAGACTGCCACGCTGGGTACTAGGACTTTGCGGTAGGAATTTTGAGTAGGATGTAAACATTTAGTCCAGGGGTCCTCGCCCGCAGGCCACATGCGTTGGTGTGAATTGTATTTGTTCTCGTTTTGTTTTTTACTTCAAAATAAGGTATGCGCAATGTGCATAGGAATTTGTTCATAGTTTTTTTTAAACTATAGTCCAGCCCTCCAATGGTCTGAGGGACAGTGAATTGGCCCCTTATTTAAAAAGTTTGAGGATGCCTGGTTAGTCTATAATACTTAGCAGTTCTGGGAACCCATAAGATTTTCTGCTTTCCAGAAATCCTTACTTAGCCCAGTGCTGTGGCTTCACAGTTATTTATGTAGTACTATAGAAGCCTATACCCCAGAGTACCTGGCAATTCCTTCCATGGGTCTCTGAAACAGCCCCTTTTTATTGAAGATGAAGTACTGGCCTTCAGCTTATTGCAAATGCTTTCAGAGAAGAATCAGAGTACAGGAAGTCCTGGAGTTCCAAATACCCAACTTCTGTACAACTTGCACTTATGAACAGGAGCTATTGCAGTAAGTCCCTGAGTTACAAATACCCAAATGATATACAGCTCTCAGTCACGAATGGAGGCTATTACAGGTAATAGGTAAATGGACCTATTCCAACGTACATGCAAATTCAGTTAAGAACAAAACTACAGAAGCTATCTCATCCATAACCTGAGGACTGCCTGTAAAATAAAAAGCTGTGAATAAAATTTAATTGTTTCTGTGATGTGAAACATTTTAAATATAAAATGGTGCAAATATAAAGAATATGTACTGATATTTTGTACATATTATGATCAGCAAGGGAATAACAATTTCTGTGAACTTCATATAATTTCTGAAATTTTTATATTAATCACATTTATCCACACAACTATAAGGCAGGGAAGGTTAAGGTTCTGTTCTTAGGTGACAGTGTTTTCCGTGCAATGTGACATACCAAATAAATCTAATTTTTTTGACATTTTTCTTCTTCTTGGATGAAAGAACAAATTCTTTGAGATTTTCAAGAGGTTCCCTGAGAAATCTCAAGGTTGCTTGAAAGTTAAGATTTCATCTAGGATTTGTTTTGGGAAAGGCAAAATATCAAAAGGTTTGAATGATTGACTAAATAGAATTCTAAGTCATTGTGAAACAATATTTAGCTACCTATTTCCCCAAAGTGATGATAAAAGAATTCAAAAGTAAATGTAGAACATAACACAATTGTAAAATAAAAGCCTTCGCCCTTTAGTTAAAGCCCATTTTTTTTAAACCTTATAAATGAAATCAGTTCAATCTTAGCCAGCTTTGGCCAAATTAAAATTCCATTTTTTTCTATAATTTTTTTTTCTTTGAGACAGGATCTTAATATGTCACCCTTGGTAGAGTGCCGTGGCGTCACAGCTCACAGCAACCTCAAACTCATGGGCTTAAGCAATTCTCTTGCCTCAGCCTCTCAAGTAGCTGGAACTACAGGCGCCGTTACAATGCCCAGCTATTTTTTTTCTTTTTTGGTTGTAGTTGTCCTTGTTGTCTGGCAGACCCGGGCTGGATTTGAACCCGCCAGCTCTGGCGGATGTGGCTGGTGCCTTACCCACTTGAGCTACAGGCACTGATCCCCAAATTAACATTCCTTTTCCAATTCCTTCTGCAATTTTTTTATATCCATTTGGTCTTCTTCTAAGTCTTCTGCATTCTCATTTGGGAATAACCAGTCCTTTCACTTTTATAAAATTATTCCCCTTTTCCCATAACAAAAACACATTCTTCATACTTTGTCTACTCTGGTCTTCCTTTATCCTTATTATTTCTAATAGTTTTATTTACATATGTTGATTAAAATTTTTAATTAAGAGTAACTTCTTTTTTTAAAATAGAAAAAACAAAGACCTAGACAATTGTAAAGTGTCTGTCACATACCAGCATTCCATAGCAGACCAACAAGTTTCATAAAGATACCATCTCACAATTTTCATAGATATGTGCTTCCTCATGGTATAATTTTTATTTTTTTAATTTCAAATTAATATGAAGGTACAAGTTTCTAGGTTACATTGTTTTCAATTCTAAGGTAAAGTTCAAGTTGTATGTACTTGAGCCCTTCGCCCAGGGGTGGGGTGTACAGTATACCCTCACACTGTGTATCTGAGGTGAGACCTTGCCAATCTCCCTCCACCCCTTCTCCTTCCCCTTCTCTTCTTCCTCTCTCCCCTCCCCCTTGCTGGGCTACATTCGTGTTTTACCCTTTGTGTGGGTGTGTAGTTGTTTATCTATTGGTTTCCTATTAGTATTGAGTACACTGGATTTTTTTTTTTCCATTCTTCAGATATTTTACTAAGAAGAATGTGTTTCAACTCCACCCAGGTAAATATAAAAGATATAAAATCTCTATCTTTTCTTATGGCTGAATAGTACTCCATGGTATACATATGCCACAATTTGTTAATCCATTCATGGGTTGGTGAGCATTTGGGTTGCTCCTACAACTTGGCTGTTGTGAATTGAGCTGCAATAAACATTCCAGTGCAAAATAATTTTTGTTTTCTGGGTAGGTACCTAGTGATGGTATTGCAAGATTAAATGGAAGTTTAACTTTTAGTTCTTTTAAGAATTCTCCAAAGTTCTTTCTATAGAGGTTGTATTAGTTTGCAATCTTGCCAGCAGTGTAGCTGTATTCCCTTATAGTCCAATTTTTCAATGTGACAAAGAGAATATGTTATTAATAGACCTAAGTATATTTCTCCTCTCCACGCTATATAACAAAAAGAAGCCAAAAGTATATAAATTTAACCTTATGCTTTGCAATGAATTTTGAGTACTTTATCTCACCTAGAAGTAATCGGAATGACTTAGAAGTAATGACTATCTATTATGTAACTTAGCATGATTTTAAGGTTGCATATTACCAAAAACTTTTGGGAACTAGTTTTAGACAGATATTATAAAATGTTACTATTGTTGAAAAGTCCATTCATAAAACTTTTATTCCTCTTACACAAATTAATATGTGTGATAACTTATAAGGCACAACCATTTTATTAAACCAATAGTATTAAACTCATTGGGCAAAGATTTCCTACTGTCACATGAACTTAAATATTTAAATCTGAATCAATCTGAATAGAGTTTATCCCTGAATAAATCAGAATAGAATTTCTTTATGGGATTTTATAAATTAATTTGGTAAAACCATCAGGAAGTAGTAAAATACCACATATATATAACATGCACACATGTATGTACAAATAAACATATGAACAGATGCAAATGGAGACCTTGTAGCTTCCATTCTAAGATGTTAGCTGTGAGTTAGGTAAACCTGCTACTACTCATAGATGGCTCTCCTCTTTACTTTATGTATTTTTTATACAAATTGTGTTTTTGGTGAATAGAATAAGGTCACCTGCTCGATATGAGGACTGAGGATATAACTTTTACCGACGTGATGGAGATGTTTATGATTTTCTTTTGCCCTGATATGTAGTTGCTTTGGGGGATCCCCGAGACCCTTGAGAGTCTCTGATGGGGTTCAGAAGAACATGGGGAGTTGAGGGGATGGAGCAAGAAGGGAAAAGTCAGATGGGGTGGGCAAAAATATGAAGGGTGTAGGGGTGAAGGGGGACATATGGCAAGCTAAGGAGGAGTAGAGGTGAGGGGAAGGGAGAGGTCTTGGAGATGTCACTTAAGGGGCAGTCACTGAGGCCCCAGACTACCCTCAGTAAAGTCACATCGACAAGAAGGGACAGCGTTCATGCCAAAGGGGTGGAGCATATAGTCAGCAGGGGTTTTACAAGGAGGTGAGGGCTCAGGTAACTGAGATGATACCCTGGTACTTAATTAGTGAAACCTCACAAGCAAAGACACCTGGGACCCTAACCTGGACTTTGTGTCTTTCAAACAGAAAAGCTTGGAATCTGATTCAACCTGTTTTCTTACAGAGACACTTGAGATTCTAACCTGGCCTTTGGTTTGCTTAAGACTCTAGCCCTGTTTTTACAGAGAAGCCTGAGAGACTAACCCACTTCCAGAGTACACTAAGATCTTAGAATCAGAATCTGTCCTTACAATGCTTCAACAGACTATCAGTGGAGCCCTGCGTAAGATCAGCAATGGATCAGGCTCACAGAAAGGGCCAGGAGAGGGGCAAGACCTACAGGAGCCTGAGGTAATGAATGATGATGTGGATCCCCCATCCGTCAGTTGGGAGTGAGGACAAAGTCTCCAAGGTGTGCAGGGATCCAGTGATGAATCTGATCCTGTCTGAGTTGTGACACAGTAACTATCAAGGAAAAACTTATCCTGACACTTGTTAAAATGTCAGATTATCCTGACATGTGTAGCAGGGCTAGAGGGCACATAGCAAGGCTGAGCCCAGCGGAGATGAGGACTCAGAGGGGCCTAACTAAGTTTGGTCAAGGTCAGAGTTGTTGTCAGTGCCTATGCTTTTTAGTGCCTGGAATGTTTGGATTGCAAAGCCAGATTCTAAGAAAACCTTTAATGTGTTTTTGTAAAAATAAAATTTAATTTATGCTAAAAAAATTAGTAGGAGCTTACTCTGTCTCCTGCTCATCTTTATAATGTTAAATGTTTGGACACAGGGGACAGACTGGGTTACAGAGTCAGGGATTCTCTCTGCAGTCATTATCGCAAGGGCAGAGAGAACCATCCTGAGACGTAAAGTCGTCAAGTCTTACACCTGAGAAGACCTTGGTACGGTGATTCTCAAGCTATAGGTTACATTAGAAATGTCAGGAGCGTGTGTTCAAGATGCAGATTCCCAGACCTCTTGTATTAGAATTTCTATGAAGATCAGGAAGCTGCATTTCGACACCCTCCCCTCCAAGTGTTGCTGAGTCAGTGAGACCTCCAACAGCACTTTGAAAAGTGCTCCCTTTACCTGCCTTCATTCCCTCCCCTTCTTCCTTCTACCCAGCGTTTTTGCCCCAGGGTCCCACAGTCTCTGTTGGAACAGATTCAAGGCAGCCCATGCCTGCCCTGGACACATTTACAGTTAGAATGTCTTTTCCTTGCACTGGTGTCTCCTGCTACTTATGCACACTATGGCCCTTTATAGAGCTGGTCCTTTTCAGTCCTTTAAATAATTGAATACATCTGTAATCTATTTCTCCAGACCCCTTAGTTACAGTGTCCCATGAATGTCTCTAACTCAGTCTTACTGGTTCTTCCCGTTTGCTGCACATGTCTCACTAGCTCACAAATGGTCCTTCATTACCTCAGGCTCCTGTAGGTCTTGCCCCTCTCCTGGCCCTTTCTGTGATGGCAGGAAGCCCCATGGGCTCAAGTGGCTGCCATATCCAACACCTGGCTTATTATCCTGCAGAGCTGTTAAGGTCTGGGCCATGCAATCACCCGAGCCATCAAGCATCCCCTTTGGGTTCTCTATATTTTTCAGGGTCCTTCAGAAAAACAGCTCCTTCCGCTTCTGCCTGCAACCTCACTCCGCAAAGGACTCAGCCAGATGCCTGTCACTAGGGCTAGGCCAGGTCCAGGAACTGGCCCATCTTATTCTCCCAGCCTCCTCCCTTCTGAAGCACAAGCTTATTTATGCTTTTTGTATAGGGAAAAGAAAGCAAATCAATGTGAATGGCCCACTCTACTAATAAGTTTTGGATGCCCAGACCTGGTTATGTCCAGCCTGGGACTCTATCACATGCCTGACCCTGTCCCACAAGCAGGGCCAGCTTCATGGGTATGTAACCTGTGAACTAAGATGAAGTCCCAACCCTTCCACCTACTGAATAGACCTGCTTTTGGCCAAAGGGACCCCAGAGAAATCTTGAAACAGACACAATGGGATAGGTGATCAGACACGTCTCATTATACCTGCTCCCCTGCTAACAGCCGTCATGCTTTTTTCTTGGAGAGCTAAATTGAAACCGATCTCATGATCTACTCCCTCTTTGCAGTTTTGGCCCTACAGCTAATCATCAGTCTTTCTTGGTAAAGCACCACCAACCCTGAGTGGTGTTATCTAGTCTTTAGAGCATGCACAGAGAGGCTTTTCAGGTCCTGTGTCCCCTTTGGACACCAGAGGGCTGCCGTTTTCTGAATATGGACCCCATCACGGAGCATCAAGGTCAGTTGTGTGTGCACATGTTTCTCCTTTCATGACTATCCAGGACTCCTCCTATAGCTTGTTAAATATGTATATTTAGCTGTCCTGCTCAGTATGAATTCCTATTCCTATTGTCCCTACTTCAAAGCATGCATTCCTGGCTCTGGCCAGGGTTCTGCTTCCTAGCCATTTGAAATGGCCACCCACAGGCTTTACCCCTTTTAAGAGACATAAATTCTCCTTTCCTAACTGAGAAACCTCCTATTTTCTTCAGGTAACACACCTGTGCTGCCCTGCAGGTCCACCATCCCCACGGGAGGGGCTCTGGTACTGCTGGCACGAATCCTGGATGGTTTAATATCAGCCTTTAGGTGTCGTAAGGGAAGTCAGACGGGACAATGGAGCGTGTTTGGGAGCAGAGGAGACGCACGGTGGGTGGGAGCTCAAGTCTACTGCCACAGTGGGCAGGGTATGTGCACCAAGGGGTGGTGGGCCTGGCAGGCGGAGGCTGAACCTAGGCCAGCACTGAAAACAATGACAGCCTTGTAAGTGTCCAAAGTAGCAGTGGTGGCCACAGAGCCACAGCCCTGAGAGAGGGAGGACTCTGCACAGGAGCGGCTGCAGAACCCCTGCTGGGCGGCCAGGGAGCCCGATTTGTCTATGCTATTTTTACAAAATAACTGAGACTGGGTAATTTATAAAGGAAGAAATTTATTTCTTATAGTTTAGCTTGGTGTCCGGTGAGGGCCTTCATGCTGCCTGTGTCCTCACATGTTGGAAGGGGCAAAAGGAGCAAAAGGGGCAAAAGGAAGGATTGCTGTGTCTTCACAGGGCAGCAGGGCAGAAGGCAAAGGGGCTTACCCGCCCCCTCCCATCTCTTTAATAAGGTCACCTACCCTACTCATAATGGCTCTGCCCTATTGACTTAGTCACCCCCCAAAAGGCCGCTCTTCTTTTTTTTTTGTTTTTTGGGGTTTTTTTGGCCTCTCTTCTTGATACTGTTCCATTAGGGGTTAAGTTTCAACGTGAGTCTTGCTTTTTTAATTTTTTAACATTACTTTATTTGATTTTTTAGTCCACTGAAGTAGTAGCACCCGCATGAATTTTGGAGGGGATACGAACATGCAAACCCCAGCACCATTCCTGAAGCATCTACACAAACACAATGTCTGGCCTGAACACCAGCCAGGTTGCTGCTGGAGCGCAGACAGCAAACTTCGTCAGTAAATTATGACAAAATAAAAGCGTATACATTGCAATAAAGCACACATGGAGTTATTAAAATTCTTTAATGAGCTTAGACTCTCTGGTTTTGAAAATTACTACAACATTGCAAAGCAAATATTCACAGCCTTGGAATAATAATTAAATTGAAAGATTATTGCATTTCAGTGGAAAAGAGCACTACTTTCATCCAAAGCGTTAGATGAACCGATTTTTAATAAAGGGGATAATTTTATAATTCATTTTCCCTTGTGACTGAAGATACAATGATTGGAAACATCAACAGGTGCTCTGTGTTGTGTAAAACTGTGAAGCTGCTTTTGGTTTCTTGTACAACTTTCACCAGGTACAGGAAAGGTTAGAAGAAATTTTTAAATGCCATCATATAAAATGACTTTAAAATTAAATTCGGACTACATTAAATGCCTTAGAAAAGGAGTTAAACCTTTGGTAGAGTGCCTTGGCATCACAGCTCACAGCAACCTCGAATTCTTGGGCATAAGCAATCATCCTGCCTCAGCCTCCAAAGTAGCTGGGACTACAGGTGCCCTCAACAAGACCTGGCTGTTTTTTGTTGCAATTGTCGTTGTTGTTGAGCTGGCCCTGGGCTGGGTTCGAACCCACCAGCCTCGGTGTATGTGGCTGGCGCCATAACAACGGTGCTACATGCACTGAGCCAGGAGTTAAAACTTTTTAGAAAAATTATTTCATGAGAATCATCAGCTCCAGACCTGCTAAAACATATGCATTACAAAATAATTTATCAGAAATGTATCTGATAAATTTACCTGTTGCCATAAAAAGCCTATAAAATATTCTTAATGGTTCAATAACAGTTACATTAACAGTTACATTATCAAAAAGATTCTTCTCAAAATTGAAAATAATCAATTATCAATTTGCCATTTTGCAATTGCCAAGAGCAACTCACATTGCCTTCATTTATATTGATTGAAAGTAAAATTGCTAGAAGTATAAAGGCGGTTGCAGAAAAGTGAGCCAAAAAGATTTTAAAGTTATATATCATATTAATAAAGTATTATTTGTTGCATCATGTAAAATTATGACATCAAAATATTATTGTTTTATGTCTATAAATTTAGGTTGCTACTCATATTACTATTTATTACCCCTATTATGTTTTATAAGTAAAAAATTATCTTTAAAGGAAAAAGCTTGGTATTTTAGTATATTTAATGGCATTTTCATCCCTACTTTTTGAACAAGGGGTCCTGCAATTTTATTCTGCCCTGGATCCTCCAAATTGTGCAGCCACCTGTCTATAGCCTTCTTCCCTACAGTCTAGGTGCCCAGGTCCTTCGGTTTTTCTTTATGCTGTATGGTTTTGAGTCCTGCCACAATCCTGCTACCACTTTCATGCTAACTATCTCTTTTTTGCAGAAGTCCTTCCTAAAAAAATTGCCTGCAGACATCCCTGGAGCTCCGGCCAGCCTGGAGAAGATGCACACCATAAATTCTAAGGATTGGAGCAGTACATTTCCACGAATGAACTTCCAGAGACCATATTCTCATGTTAGCAGCCTCCTCTCCCAGCCAGCTCAGGCTAATTTTGCAGCCAACTAAAAAGCCCGTAAGATTTTACCCTCTCTGCATGTTGTCAAGCGTGACTTTCCCATTCTACACATGTGATTGTGCTTTTCAGACCCTACTGAAGACTTTTACCTTTATCAGGTTAAATTCTAATTGTTCCCAACTTGTCAAGATTATTTTAGACCCAAATTCGCTTTCTAATGCACTAGCTTCTCCTTGCAACTCTGTGGTGTCTTGATTTAGTATGTCTCCTCTTGTTTCCCTTGGTCACTGGTGAAAATGGACTTGCTGGAGGGTTCTATCCATTACGGAAGAATCAGGTGTCTGCCACAATTTGACTTGGCTGGGGCCCTTTACTTTTCCTCCTTTCTCTTCTTTCCTCTCCTGCTTACATTATCCAAAATATGCATGTGCTCTTAGAAGACTGATTGTTAATCATCTTTCCTAATTAGGTATTCAGCTCAGGTTGTCTGTACTTGGAAATAGCCCTGGGTAAAATGGTAATGCTGGCAGAAATTGCTTTGGGCTACTCTGTATTCCTGCTTCCCTGCTTGTTTTCAATATGTCAAAGTCACAGAGCAGGCAGGAGAGTCCATTGTAGTCTCCTCTACCTCATTTTTGAAGACCACCTGGCTCTTCTCCATGGTGACACTACGTACCAAGGCAAGTCCATTCCTGAGGACCTCAGGATTTAGTTTCCCTTCTGAGTGAACTCCCCTCTGTCCAATAGTGTGTAGTGCACTTGGCTTTGGAAAGAGCATCTTATCTCTCTTATTGGATACCTGACAAGTTGGCTATGTACCTCACTCAGGCAACAAGGGTTACAGAAAGATTAGATCTCGGGAGTACAGATGGACAGGGAGGCAGCAGAGAATATGGTTTAATTTCCTGTTCTTTTGGACCTCTCCCAAATATAAACCATTACATGTGAGTCCCTGTTTTCATGTGACCTCTGGCTCTACCTTCCAGACAAATGACCCAGACCTCTGAGAAATGGTTCACCTTCCCACACCTGCCAACCATCAGGGGCCTTGGTTGGAGCTGACGGTTCCCTATTTTCACATTACCTGTAACTACCTGGCGAGCCCTCTAGTTTGTTACTGACCTCAGAACCACCGCACTGCCTTGTCCCTTGGCTTCTGTGAATCCTTGGTTCTTAACTGCCTACCTGGTACCTGGTGGGTGACCACGTCCATAAGCCTGCCTCACTGTGCCGTCCATCTCAGCATCCTCCATTGCCCTTGATGCTGGTGTGACAAAGATCTCCCTCCTCATCATTTTACTCAAAAGCTATACAACTTTCTCAGCTGTGCTGGTCATGGTCACGATTCACTCTTGAAATGCTGGCTCTCCCGAGAATTGCAGGTCAAGTGCTCCTCCTAGTCAGCTGGACATGGACCTCGCCATATCCTTCTTTTGTATAGCCAAACCAAAACTGTGCTTTTACAAACATTGTATGTTGTGAATAGATGGGCTTTTTATAAATTAGGCTATTTTGTATGTGATACAGACCAACTCTTTGTCAAAAAGAATACTGAGAAAAATCTTAGAAATTAAAAGCTCTTTAACTTTCACTAATTGAATTATGTGTCAGAGCTGGATTTCCACGTATGGCATGTTCTTTAACCAGCAAATGGATTGTCTGCCACCTGACTGCTCCAGCTGCCATCTAGACTCTCTGTGGCACATTAACAATAAATGGCTCTTATCCAAGCTGCAAGCCTTACCTACCTCACTTATATCTCACCCAAGAGTACCAATGTTTTGGATGTAGAGGTTAAAAACTGAGCCAGCATGATGGCTCACACCTGCAATTCTCTTGGACCCCAAGGCTAGTGGATCACTTTAGGTCAGGAGTTTGCACCTGTTATGAGCTGTGATGACATCATTGCACTCTAGCCCAGGCAACGGAAAAAAAACCTTGTCTCTAAAGCAAAAAACAAAACCATTCAGACTGAAGACCTTTTCTGAAATATAGTTTTTAAAAATGTCCAGATTGCAATTACAGGTGAAAGTTTTTTGCTGGTAATAGTTTATTGTTATTACTGTCGCTGAGCACTGCAAAAATAGGACTTATGAGAGGTACAGATGACATCTTTATGGAGAAAACATGGTGGCTGTTTTGCTGTCAAGAGGAGTACTCTTGGAATCTGAATTTTAAGCATGCATGAGGTCACCTTTTTGACAAGTCACCTTCCTGCCCTGGTGACACTTTGTTGTCTCTCTAAGCAAGTGGCACTTGGGGAGGAGGCGGCTTGGCCATCAGCTGTCTCCCTAAGGCTTTGCTCTCTTAGGGGGCCTAGTGGTTAGAAGACCCCTGGAGGAGTTACAGACTGTGCCTTTAGCCAAAAGGCTGATTTCCTCAGCCCCTTTCCACCAACTACACTCTCTCAGATGGAGAATTAATTTTCCCAAGAGACAGAAGACACAGCTAGTGCTTGATGGAGCCAGATTCCAGCTATGATCTGACTATGATCTGCTTCCTTTTGGACTGTATTCACCATTCTCAGCAAGCAAAGACTCTGATGCCAGCACAGGGGTGGAGGAAGCCAGGGAGGGCCCTGTCTTCGCACAGAATCACTGAAAGTCTTTTGATTTGAAGAATCTCAGAGAGGAGCTGAGGGAGGGCTGAGCTGCCAACTTCTCTTCTGAGTCTGTTTACCCTGCATTTCTTTCTTGCATGAGGGGCCATCAGAGCCATGGGGCTTGGGACTTCCAAAATGAACTTGAGAGCTTCCATTCCTATATGATTTTTTTGAGAAATCACACCTGAGTCCTTCCATCTATCTTAATTTTTCAAATGGGATAGCAGACCTTCTTCATACACCTGCCTCTGACACACCCACATCCCCACACACACCCCTCTTTTTCCCTTCTATCTCAGACTGCATCCCCACTTGAGGACGGTGAGGACTGCTCCACAATGGTGTTGGAAAGTCTCAGTGGTGTTTTTTCTCTAAGGAGGAAGAGTGCGGTTCTGGAGAAAACCAAGCCAGCAGCTATTCCCAGTGGTACAGGGCAGACCTAGGGGCTACCACTTACTAACTGTGTGACCTCGCACAAGTTACTAATGTAAAATGGGGGAGAAGAACAGTGACAGCTGCCATATAGTGACAGCTGGCTAAACAGTTGTCCCCAAATAAATCTGGTTTAATCTTCATGATGATCCTGTGAAGAAGATACATTGTTATCTCTCACTTTGTAATGGTGTAATAGGTAAGAAATGAAAATACAATATCAGGGACAAAAAATACATTGATGTTTTAGGATATGTTCCCACTACACGTAAGAGGCACACACAAATTCTATTCGTGGTTAGCACAGCAGTCCCCTATCCGTTCATCCAGGTATCCATCCATCCATCCTTCCATCCAGGACTCCTCAAGCCTAATGCTATGTGCTGCAAGGCTCAGCCTCAATTCTTGCTGCTAAATTTTAGCATTTCAGGTTAATTGACAGGATTGAATGATCTAGAGACAAACTCGACATACATCCAATGGGCAGGCCAATTTATGTTACAATAGTTTCAAGAGAGAGCCAAGGAGAGAGCTAGAGTGGCCAGCTCCCAGAAATTGCATTTTGTGGCCTAGGGCAGTGGGAATTGCCACCTCTGGGGAAAGTCATCCCTCCTGCTCCCCTCACGCAGTGGAAGAGCCTCCTAAGTCCTGACCTCTGTATGTGATGAACTGATTTAGAAATTATTCTTTGCTTCATCTTCATCTTTCTTTAAATCTATGTTGGGAATAGAATTGTAGGTTTTAGATAACAGCCTCACAGCCTTAATTTTATTTATCTGACAAGTTTGTCTCTGGGGAAACCAGCTGTAAGCTTATGCAAAATAGCATAATGATTATTAACTCTTCAACCAAGGGTTCTATACCTTCATAACAGAACTGCAGGGCTGATTATAACAATTCTTAGGACGATTGGTAAAAAGCTCAGGTGAGCCTTATATAAGAGGCTCCAGGGGAAAACTGCCAGCTAGAAATCAAATTTCCTAGTAGAGGTTTTCCTAACTGGGTTTGTGGCCCTACTCATGCTCAGAGCAGTAAGTTAGCTTGGGAGTAAACACCTGCCCCCATCACAGGGTAGAAGAGCCTCCTTGTAGTTGATGTTGGGGACAGGGGACAGTTGGCTCTGCTATTTACATACTATTAGGCTTTCTATCCTCTCCTCTGGGGATGGCAGGCCTAGAGGAAGAGAAGCAACTGGAGATGAGACCAAAAAAAAGGAAATATGTATACAATGGAATACTTTTCAGTCATAA
Source organism: Arctocebus calabarensis (assembly GCA_963573935.1). Taxonomy (NCBI): domain Eukaryota; kingdom Metazoa; phylum Chordata; class Mammalia; order Primates; family Lorisidae; genus Arctocebus; species Arctocebus calabarensis. Next base: position 34,646 of record CAUYON010108226.1, read on the forward strand.
AGAAAGATGGAGACTTTACATCATTTGTATTTACTTGGATGGAATTAAAACACATTCTTCTTAGTAAAGTATCACAAGAATGGAAAAGCAAGTATCCAATGGACTCAAAACTAACATGAAACCAATGGATAAACAACTACACACCCACAAGAGAGAAAACCACAATTGAATTCAGTGTGGTGGAGAGGAAGGAGAGAGAGGGGAAATGGGGGTGGGGGGTGACTGGGAAGCTCTCACCTAAGTTACACAATGCAAGGGTACACAACACACCCCCTGGGCAAAGGGCTCAATTACAACTTGAATTTTACCTAAGAAACACAAACAATGTAACCCAACCATTAGTACACAGGTATTTATCTGAAATAAATACTATTCATTAAAAAAAAAAAACATAAGGAGAAAGGGATGAAAATGGAAACAAGCAGAGCTTCTGGCTTCCTGGGTAGGTTGAAGTATCTAGGCATAAAGATTAATGAGCCATGATGATTGATGCCCAAGGAGCTTGGGCGGAAGTACTCTGAAGTGGACTGGGCAGGGAGTGGTCAAGCAGCAAGGCAGGTGGAAGAGCAGGTGCTGGGGAAGGGGTGGGGCGTGGGACGGGGAGAGGACAGGTAGGCTGGAGGCACCCAGTGTCCAGAGACTGTAGGGCTGGCAAGGGGCAGATACGGGGGAGCAGTGAGTTTGCAGCATTAGGAGAACCTGGTAAGAGGCGTTAGGGGTCCAACAGGTAAGAGAAAGGATGGGGTCTCACAAAAGGGATTCCCAGAAAAGGCAAGTAGATAGGACAGCAGGGGGCAGGAAAGAGACCTAACAAAAACAAGAAGTCCAAGGTTAGAGACCCTGGGCAGTTTTCCCGAGAAGAGACGAGAGAGACTTGGACACAGGGCACAATCCAGCAATGATCGTAGCGTCAGGAGATTGGTCAAAGCAGAGCCCAGCAGCCCCAGCCCAGACTAAGGTCACAGCCCCAGAGCCTGGGACCAGGGCTGAACTTGCAGGGGTGAGGGAAGCAGGTGAGTGGTTATCAACTGGGGCTGAGATAGGGGACTCAGGCCTGTCACTTTATTTTGAAGACTTTGGGTACAAAACTGTTATTGCTTAAAGCAGAGTAGTCCTCAGCCCTCATCACACATTAGAATCGCTGGGAGAACTACAAAATGTATTGATGGGCTAGGCGCCTGTAACTCAGTGGTTCTGTGCACCAGGGATGGTGGGTTCAAACCTGGCCCAGGCCTGCTTAACAAAAAAGTAAATAAATAAAAAATTTTTTTAAAATGTATTCATGTTTAGTCAATTTCCTTTCTCTAAGCATCCCCCCAACCTCCACAATTAAATGAAGATCTATGATTTGGGGGGGACGGTAATCCCAAATCATTCAAGGATGCAAACAAGTGGCTTACTATTAAGATGTCACTGTCTGTGTCACTGAAGGTATGCTACGCAGCCACTGTCAACATGTGGCCATCGAGGATTTGAGATGAGACTTGTTGAATTGAGATGTGCTGTGAGCTTAAAATATTCACTGGATTTTAAGGACTTATTATGAAAACAAAAGTGTATGACATCTCATTAATAGTGAGAAACTGAAAGACCATGAGGCACAGGGCCTAGGCGGCTCCATCTTAACCAATGGTGGCAATTTTGAATACCATAGCCCAGCTCAGTTCCCAGATAAGCTATAAAAATCACAGCAGCCAACTCCCCTGACCAAAGCTGATCATAATAAGGTATAGTAACAGGACCCCAACCAATCGGGGGCGGCCCCATTGTTCCCATACACTAACCTCATAAATACCTATTTCGAGACCCGCTGCACCAGGCAACCGAGGGCCCAAACTCGGGTTTGTATAATAAAAACTCTTTTGATTTTGCATAGGATTCGGCTCCCTGGTGGTCTGTGGGGACACGGTACTCTGGCACAACAAAACTTGTTCAGATGATATTTTGGATATAACAGGTAAAATACATTATTAATTTCACGTGTTTGTTTTTATTTGTTCTAACATGGCTACTACACTGATTTATATGGTTTGCTTTATATTTCTTTTGCATACTGCTACACTAGCACTTCTTTCAGTTCCAATTCACAAACCACATAGCTGAAATTGCTTTGCTAGTATTGCCCTTGCAGATGGTAATTCACTGAAGAAAAGAAAGCCACTTATCACACTTTGTAACGATGTATTAATTTGTGTGTTTCCTTGTTTAGGATCTGATTTCCTCATCTGTCTTACTTACCTCTCTTTCGGCACCTAGCTCAGCATCCAGGACAGAGTAACAAACAGCTCAATAAGTATTTATGAAATGAATGGGTTGAGGAATGAGAGAATAAGTGATGATATCAACAAATGTTATTTCCTTTCTGCTGCCATAATCCCTAGACACACAGGTTGATCCACAGGAGTCTCCTGGTTAGCTAGCACCGCAATGAGGGGACATTTGCAGCAGAGGTGAGTGCAAGGGCTTTGGGGGCAGATGCACCTGCATTCAGAAGCAGGCTTGGCGGGTGCAACTCAGACTCTAGGATGCTGAGATTTCGCTTATCTGCAAAATGGAGATAACACTACCTCCCAGGGTTCTGTGTTGTGAAGGGCTTATCACAGTGCTTAGCACACTGTAAAGCAATCACTGGTTTAAGAGAGGAAGAGAAAAGGACTAATCTCCAGGATGTAATCTGTTCTCCACAGGAAGTACCATTGCCCCCTGAGGGTCAAACATGCTGCCTTTACCTGAACTGAGCATGCTTCCTTTTTTAAAGGCTGACTCATTGTACCTGTGGGCAGTTTAGGACCATGGAGAAATTTCTGGAGGAATTAAAATTTCTAGTGACTTGATGCTACCTAAAAATATGTTTGCTTTGGTTAATAGCACAGCTAAAGTTCTTGGCTATTGTCAGCTTGCATCATGCTCTTTAGACAGTAATTTTGGATGAGGCTCCTTCTCACATCAGAAGCTTTAGAGATGGCGGTGTCTGGTGTGAAAGGAATTGCCTCTTGACACAATCCATGCAAATGAAGAGGGGATATTAGGAAACATGAAATTTGACTGGTATGTTCCAAAATGTCCTCGTCTGGTCATAGTATAATGAGAGCTGACCTATTTCTAAGGCTCACAACTGAGAAAAGAGAAAGGAAGGAACTGTCAAGAAAAAGAAAGCAGTTCATTCTGTTCCTTGGGGGCTATTTATAGTTAATATTCAAGCTAAATTTATCCAGATAAAGAAATTGCTGTTTGTATGGACATGTTTTGGTAATTTACGTGTCTCTTCAAGATGAGTAGAAATATATCTATGTGCCAAGGCCGACACAGTGGTGATCAGGGAAAGACCTCTAAAAACCTCTTACCAGGTTTAAAATACTCTACAGCCATAGTGCCGTGCATCTTATAGGTCAAGTCTTAAAGTTGTAAAGCCACAGAGTCATAAATGCTGTCAAAGTCACATTGTCTGCAGTCAGCAGAAAAAGCAAAATTCCAGAGTGGGATTAAAAATAATAAACTAGCCAAGAGCTGTGCAGAAACTAGACTGAAGAAGCCAGATGCACTGCCTGTGGCTCTTAGGTTGATTAACTCTGAAAGAAACAAATTCCCAAAACTTGACTGTCACAAAATATTTTTTTTTTTTTGTAGAGACAGAGTCTCACTTTATCGCCCTGGGTAGAGTGCCGTGGCGTCACACTGCTCACAGCAACCTCCAGCTCTTGGGCTTAAGCGATTCTCTTGCCTCAGCCTCCCTAGTAGCTGGGAC
>CAUYON010108232.1:0-14506 GCA_963573935.1 Arctocebus calabarensis
TACCTCTTTCATGTTTACATGGATGGAGCTGGAACATATTCTTCTTAGCAAAGTATCTCAAGAATGGAAGAAAAAGTATCCAATGTACTCAGCCCTACTATGAAGCTCATTTATAGCTTTCATATGAAGGCTATAACCCAACTTTAGCACAAGAATATGGGGAAATGGGCAAGGGAGGGGACAGGGGAGATTGGGGTAGAGGGAGGGTGATTGATGGGATCACACCTGCGGTGTATCTTAGATGGGTACAGGTGAACCTTACTAAATGCAGAATACAAATGTCTTCATATAGTGATTAGGAAAATGCCATGAAGGCTATGTTTAACAGTTTGATGAAAATATTTCAGACTGTATATGAAGTCAGCACATTGTGCCCATGATTGCACTAATGTACACAATTATGTTTAATACAATTATAAAAAAAATAAACTATTGGGCTCTAATCCTCACATTTCTTTGCTCCTGTGTTTTAAAATAAAACAAAATTAACTGCATTTTATTATTATATTTTATTATCTCACCTTCCGTTCTTCCTTCTGTTGTTCATTATTATATTCTTTTATTTTCCACATCTTCTCCCTTATCTAGGCCAAAATGGCTATGCTTTTCCTCCAACGGTCCACAGGACAATCGGCTGTCCTTTATTATCATCATCACGTTAATATTTAGTGAGTGCGAAGCTAACGGCTGCCTGTCACGTCCATCAGTCCTCTAGGCACCTGTCCAGTACAGGTGCGTGGGAAGAGGGGTTTGAGGCAAGAACAGTCACCAGGGCTGCTCTCCGGTTCTCCTACCACCGGTCAGGTTCTGGCAAAGCTTTCTTCTGAATCTCTAGCTCAGCGGCTGTCTGGGCACCGTCTCCTGCGCTGGCTCCCCCTCTGTTCTGCACTGACCTCCCTGACCTGTCTGCAGCCGGGCTTCCTCCCTTTCCCTCTAAATAGTGAGGTGGGTGTTGTTGGTTCACCTCATAAATCCCCAGGCTCTACCTGGGGTCAGCAGCAAGTCTGGGAGCACACGCCCCCTTTTGCAGGTGCATTGCTAGATGGCGAGATGGGGGAGCTGGGGCCCTGTCGCAGTGAGTGCTGCTGGCAGCTCAGGGCAGGGAGCTGACTCCCCCAGTCACAGAGGCCTGGTGGGACACAAACAGCGATTGTTATTTGATTCATCTTCTTGGCACAGGAGACGCGTTTTGTTACGATGGGTCCTCCCTCTTGGTGGGTGAAGGTGGGAACAGGGTGAGGAGAGGAGTGAGAGTCTTTGCTGCCTTCCTCTTCCTCCAGACCGGGTGTGAAATTCCACTTGGCACAGTCCTCTGCGCAGCCAGAAGACAGGAAGCCTTTGTCAGCAGAGCCCCCAGCCTCCCACCCAGGCTCACCGAGGAGAGGAAACGGGCCATTATCCCTCTCTCTCCTTGCTGAACTTTGGCTACCATCCTGTGAGGACAATATTTATCCTCATCTCACTTCATTCAAACTACTGTATTGTTTTCAAGGCACAGTATGAGGCCACGGGAACAAGACCCAAGCAAAACAAAAGTCTTACCTACCACAGCCAGGAGGCTTGTAAATCTAAGAGAACATAGCTTGACTCAATTGGCTATGCTTAAAGGTGGGTGACATTTGACAAGTTCATACAAGAGTGGATAAACTGCCAAGATTTACTGCCCTGAGTGTGCAAAGGGGAAAGGGAATTCATGTTTGTCTAACTGATGGGCAGTTTATCAACTTACCATCATTGAGAAGAAAAATGTACAGAAATTCAAAATCAAAGGGACGAAATCCTTTGTTCACTGCTGAATACCTAGCAAGGAGCAGAATCAGGACACGGTCCGGCGTCTCGGGACGCTTTAACTAACATACTTACCAGTATCACTTCTTGAACCTTGTTCTTCAGGGGCGGGGACATGAACTCTGAGGATGAGCTATTGATTTGATTATAGTCAGCTTTTGCTTCACCACATTTAACAAGGACCATTTGTAAATTTTCTGCCATAAGATTGTGCATTATTTCATTGTAACTAAATAGCATATGCATTATACTCTTTCAACAGAAATATGGAGGGATTATTTCTGTCTGGAGGAAATTGGGAAGGTTGTTAGTTTAGGAGTGAAGAAGGAAGTTTACTGGAATAAGAAAGAGGGAGAATGTGGACTGAGTCAAAGCTTTGTGAGTTTACAGTCTAGGACAGACACCCAGCCCATTGTAGGTGTTATTTGCAGAAAATCAGGGCTGTAAAAAAACTGCCCCACTGGAAGAAGGGAGGGAAGGAAAAAGACAGAGAGAGAGAATAAAAGGGAAGAAGGAGAAATCACCAAGGAGAAAAGCCCAAAATGTTAGGAAGAGGCAAAAAGCAACTATTTCTTTTGTGACAGAATCACTCTGAGTGGGAGAATCAGTCTGTTAGCATATTTATGTATTATCAAACATTTTAATTGGTCATCTCAGTGTGAAATGAGAGACTCTGTAAGGCTAGGGTTCTAGAAAGAGCTGGCATTACAATATACTTAAAAATCGGTGTAAACCTTTAAAGAAAGACAGAAAAAAACACAAAACATAGCAACCTAAAGGAATCCAAATTTCATGAAAATGATTCAGCCAGTAGCAGAGATGAACAATGACTAAACAAAAAAATAGTATTGCCTGTCGGGTCTGCTTATAAGAGATAGCACTGCCATCAAATTAGTATTTTTAAAGGCCTGTTTAACCAAAGGCACTGAATCACTTTAGGTCACAGATTTGGCTCACAGGTGGGATTAGCATGCAGAAAACCTCTTCCACGTACAGAATGCTTACTCTGCTGAGTCATAACTAGTGTTCGCGTGACCTACGACAGCAAACCGTTTCTGTGGGTTGTACCCGAGAGCCTGCTAGAAAGAATGTCGGAACCCTTCAGAATGAATTATGGTGAAAGCTCTTTGAAAATAAAACTGTGTAATTCTGTGCAAATAACTTAACCTTCTCTGTAAGCTTTCGTTTACTTAACCATAAAATGGAGATTATAGGCCTCATTTCTGAGGATTAAATAGGACAAGTGATGGGAAGGCTCTAGGGCGATGTCTGGTGCAGACATAGGTTGGGTTCATGAGCAATTTCTCTTTCCTCTTGCCTGGCTAATCTAAAAACTGATATTTATTTTTTATCCCATGGGGAGAAAACCACAATTCCAAAGAGTTGGGAGAGTGGCCCCTGTGGCTCAAAGGAGTAAGGCGCTGGCCCCATATGCCAAAGGTGGTGGGTTCAAACCTAGCCTGGGCCAAAAACTGCAAAAAAAAAAAAAAAAAAGAGTCAGGAAATGGAGTTACCTAGTAAATTGGGGCTGGATAAATGTACTTCAATTTTAAAGGAAATTTAATTGTATCTAGTATTAAAAAAACATTGCCAAAAATCCATTTAATTTTGTGCTGAACAAATGCTCAGCTTGTTATTTTTCTGAATAATTCTGAGCTCATGGAATAGTTGAGAATGAAGAATCTTGCTGTTGGATTAACACGGCTAGCCACTCAAGGTAAAGACCTAGAAAAGGGAACAGATAAGCTCAGCAAAGACAAAGCGTCCTCTCTTTCCACCCTCACTAAATAAGCAGATTCTAAATATATAGACCTGTGTCTATTTATTACTCATTCCTTACAAAATCGTGAGTAAGAAGCACTAAAAATAGTTTCAGATCCTATTTCTGTCCTTCCTCTACTAAATGGATATTTCACAAAAATTTGACTCCACTCCTATCCTACTTTCCTCCTCCCCAAAAAAATAATCACAAGAAAAAGAAAAACGACTCTGCTAATATTTACCTGGGATTTATTTTTTCAAACTATTAATTCAGCTTCAGTGAATTAAATGGATCATCACTGGGTAAATGTCACCCAAGGGCACGTCTAGAGCTCCGAATGTGCTTCCATCACTGCCAAGGAAGAATAAATGTTCTCATGAGAGTGACATTTTTGCTGTCTTGAGCTGTTTTTATTCTAAACTCAATTGTCTTTAGGACAGAGAAAGGGTGTCTGGTTTCTTGCTACTGGAAAACATGAAATGCTAGATGTTTTATTGACAATCTTACAGAGTTTTTGGTTAGTTATCATTCTAAGGGATATTAAATTCATAATATCATGTGTGTCCATCAAATCAAGATTCCCTGTAAAACTCAGACTTCTCTGTATTTGTATGAAAGTTTATAATGAAAAATCAATTATGGGTTCAGCACACGTATTTCGGTGGTTAGGGTGCCAGCCACATACAGCTGGCCCCGGGTCAGCTAAACAACAATGACAACTGCAACAAAAAAATAGCCGGGTGTTGTGGTGGGCAGCTGGGCTATAGTCTACTTGGGAGGCTGAGGCAAGAGGATTGATTAAGGCCAAGAGTTTGAGGTTGTTGTTAGCTGTGACACCACGTCTGTCTACCAAGGCGACAAAGTGAGACTGTGTCTCAAGAAAAAAAAAAAAGAAAGAAAGAAAGAAAGAAAGAAAAATCAATTATGGTAGCAATATTAATATTTAAAATGCTGTTAATCTAACTTAACATGCTAGTTTTCTTTGTATTTTTTCATGTGTGACTTACTGTGGGTGAATTTTATTTTAAGAAAATGCTTTGGGGCTCTGCGCCCTTAGCAAAGTGGTTATGGTGCTGGCCACATATGCCAGGATTGGTGGGTTCAAACCTGACTGGAGCCCACTAAACAACAATGATAACTGCAACAAAAAAATAGTCAGACGTTATAATAGGTGCCTATAGTCCCAGCTACTTGGGAGGCTGAGACAAGAGAATCGCTGAAGCCCAAGGGTTTGAGGCTGCTGTGAGCTGTGATACCACAGCACTCTACCCAGGATGACATTGTGAAACTCTGTCTCAAAAAAGAAAAGAAAATGCTTTGCTCTTCATAAGAAACATTAGTATACCAAGAACAAGTTATTATTGAGAGGTTAGAAGGATTTCATAATATATTTTTTGAGACATGGTTTGACTAATATAGTTTTTTTTTCAAGACTTAAATATTTCCATTGAAGTTCTAATGTTCTCAGAGCCATGCAGATACAGAAATGCTCACTTTTCCACATCTTGTATCCCATCTACCCACTTCACAAAGCAGGACCAGGTCTAGCAAGAACAATCGATTCAGACTCCACACCACTTCTCCCAGAAGCACCACCCATCTGTGACGGGAAAGTTCCACGCCTGGGTGACTCGATGCCTGTGTCACCGCCACTGTGACGCTGTCCTCCAGCACCTCGGCAGACTGTGCAACAATAGGAAAGTATGGGCACCATTTTAAAAACTACGATATGTGCTATTTCAAAAAAAAGTCAAAATTCTCACTTTTGGGAACACAAGAACTTTGATGGATATATTCAAAATTAAGTTCGGGTTAGTTTTAATATTTCATAGTTCCAGGCCTTCATCAATCCCTGCTCTTGACCTTGAACACCAGGGAAGTGCTTAACTCTTTCATTGCAATCTCAAGTTCCCTTGTCTTTGGGACCCCCCGTCCTTTTGTTGACACCCATTGAATTCCCTCCCTTTATGCCCTTCTGCCCCCCCACACTGCCCTTTTGGTGATTTATATTGGATTACTGCTAATTAAAATAGAAAGTTTATTTGTATTATATATTAATTTTACATAAAAATTGCTCAAGTAATACTTTCCTTCCTACATAAACATTTTTGAAACATTCCTCAATAAAATTTTACCAACTGGGCGGCACCTGTGGCTCAGTGGGCAGGGCACCAGCCCCATATACAGAGGGTGGCGGGTTCAAGCCCGGCTCCAGCCAAACTGCAACAACAAAAAAATAGCCAGGTGTTGTGGCGGGCGCCTGTAGTACCAGCTATGAGGGAGGCTGTGGCAAGGGAATCGCCTAAGCTCAGGAGTTGGAGGTTGCTGTGAGCTGTGATGCCACAGCACTCTCCTAAGGGCGATGAAGTGAGAGTCTGTCTCTACAAAAAAAAATTTTACAAACTGTCAAAGTGTCTGACTTTAACTTCTATGCATCCTTTTCCTTTAGTATATTAAAGACAGCATGCCTGCTCTGAATTGTTTCTGGCCGTTTGACTCTGCATACTAATTAATGGAGTTTGTTTCTGGCCGGGTCTAGACACACACACACACACACACACACTCCCCATCAGCAAAGGGGTTTAAGGTGGTCATACTGGAACAGTTTTCTTGCAAATGGCATTTCTTCCACCTCTTCAAAAGCTGTACTTTAAATTATACTTAGGCAAAAAAAATCCTTGTTCCTGAGTTTCAAGAGCAATCTCGAGAGATACTGGCAACTCTTGGCATTTCTCCTCTCATTTACCCAGATATTTGTTTTGAAGAATTTTGGACTGTAGACTAACTTAAAACTTTCTGACAACAAGGACTTCAGGCAGCACAGTGTAGTAGTGAGGAGGGCGGCTCGACGGTGGACAGGATTGTTTTGTGGTCCAACTGTGTCCAGCAAAGTGATGAAGGTTGTTCCCAACCTTTGTTCTCTCATCTGGAAAAGGAAAAAAACTTGGTGCCTACCACAGCGCTGTTGTACAGGTGAAATGAAATTCAGAGCAGTGTCTAAGCACTCAGTGAATGGTACCTGATGTTATTATTATCGCTGTTAATTCTGTTGAAATTTTGGGGGTTATCTTGGTGATGAAGATGAGTTATGCAATTTAGTGCATACTGTTTTAACCTGGCTCTCGTGACCAGCGGGACTACCTAAGTTGAAGATGCCACAATCTCTGAAATATTCACAGAAGCTGGGACAATTCTCTCCAGGCTTTACAGCAGACAGGATCATAGTTCAAGATCTCCCTGGCAGACACTGTGCCTTGGGATGTTTTTAAAATTTTTTTAAATGTGAAAAAGGCTGTTTCGTCTAAAAGTAAAAATAGGGCGGCTACTATGGCTCAAGGAGTAGGGCGCTGGCCCCATATACCAGGGGTGGCAGGTTCAAGCCCGGCCCCGGCCCAAAACTGCAAAATAAATAAATAAAAATAAAAATATTTAAATTTTAGTTTACAAAAGAAAACATTTTTTTCTATCAAAAAAAAAATTTGGCCAGGCGTGGTGGCTCACGCCTGTAGTCCCAGCTCTGGGGGAGGCCGAGGCGGGTGGATTTCCAGTGCTCACAGTTCGAGACCAGCATAAGCATGAGTGAGCCAGAGTAAAAGACCCCGTCTCTACCACCAGGAAAGAACACTGCCCGGCATTGTGGTGAGCACCTGTAATCCCAGCTACTTGGGAGGCAACTGGCATGAGGAATCACTACACGCAAGGACAATGTAAAAATAAAAAATAAAAAAAAAAGGAAAAAAAATAAAACAAGGAAACTAAGAAGAGTGCAAGCCAACTGAAATTGAAAGCAAAATAAAAAAAATAGATAAATAAAAAATAAAAAATTCATAATATTAGGTAACCTTAAGGAATGGCATTTCTCCAGCAACATGGGCAAATTTATAAGCAAAGTAGAAGCTCTGGAAGCCCCCAGACACACTGAACTCAGGGGGTATGTTTTCAGACAGAATGGCACAGAAAAATGCAATTTGCAAGAGTTCAATGCAGTTTTATCCATAAAAGTTTGAAACTGAAACAACAGAGCAACAGAAAAAAGTTTCAAAATACACACTGAACTTCAGAGAAGTCCCACTGTAATTCACAACTGGTTTTTCCCAGAGGCTGCTCAGAGTATGGTCAGATGGAATTGAACGCTCCTGAAATAGTTTTCTCTCGAAAGCAAAGATCTAAGATTTATCCTCCCTTATTTATTTTCATTCTGTATATAAAAATGCTTCTGTCTCTGAAGTGTCAAATTTGGGGGTTGGGAATATCAAAACTATCACTGAATTTAATCATAAAATGACAATCTTGTACTGTTTGAAGCACATGCAATGGTATAAAAAAAGAGAAGGACTTGGCTGAAATCTCAGATATTAGATGAAACTCTTCAGAAACAGGATGAGAATTTATTTATTTAACGTACTGCTATAATTCTTCTCCCCCGCTTTCTTATATATTAACCGGAGTTCTGAATTTTAAGTCTCATAGAGAGAACAGGCATATTCAAAACCGCACTTAAATTTGGGGGCTATAAAGAACTCTAAATTCTATCTCCTATAATAACTTTAATTTCATATATTTTTTGAAATCTCAGATACTATACACACACATATAATCTAATAACACGTTGATATGCAAACTATTAACCTAGGGATGATTACTTATAAAAAAATAATAAAGAACAAAACTAAAATGAAGCACTATATATATATTTTAAAAAATTGATCTGATACAGAGAGTTAAAAAAATTGTCAATATGTTCAACCTAAAAGGAAACAGCTTGTACTTTAAAACAAATAAAAATAACCTATTATCGATAAGTACAACAAACTCTGTGGGATTTACTGCCATTACCATTTAACATATCCATAATAAAAGAGAACTTAAACAACTTTTTAAAAAAAATTTTAAGCAATAAGAGATGAAAGTAGTTGTCAAATTGTCATGTAAACTATCATCAAGTTTTTCTGTTTTTGAGATGGTCTTGCTCCGGAGTGCAGTCACAGCTCACCTCACAGCTCGGCCCAGCCTTGAGCTCCCGGACACAAGTAATGCTCCTGCCTTGGCCTCCCAATTAATAGCAATTAATTCATATCACTAATAGAAGTCAGACTAAGAACCTTTAACACAGCAGTAATAATTCAAGACCATCCATTTAAAGAAATGATATTTAACATTTGATAAAACTTGACATTTCATCATAGATATTAAGACGAAAGTACTTGTTAATTAATTGCTTTTCTTTTTAATAGCAGGAGGGAATTGTACTCAGCCATTGTCAATCTCGCTCTGCATCTGGGCTGTAGGCCTTTAATCATATTTGAAAAAAGAAATCAGTTTTCCTCACACAACTGTGATCAGTCCCTGACAATATCGGATAAAGTCTAATTTTCATTGAAAAAAAGAAAAGGTGGGTGGCGCCTGTGGCTCAGCGGGTAGGGTGCTGGCCCCATATACCGAGGGTGGCAGGTTCGAACCCAGCCCCAGCCAAACTGCAATAAAAAATAGCTTGTCATTGCAGCAGGCTCCTGTAGTCCCAGCTACTTGGGAAGATGAGGCAGGAGAATCGCCTAAGCCCGAGAGCTGGAGGTTGCTGTGAGCTGTGACGCTACAGCACTCTACAGAGGGCGATAGAGTGAGACTCTGTCTCTACCAAAAAAAAAGAATCCTCATTAGTTTGAAAAGTTGATCTCATGGAGGTTGGAAGTAAAATGGGGTTTACCAGAGGCTAGGAGAGAGGGAGGGAATAAAGACAGGTTAGTTAATGAATCCAGCAGTTACCCAGGAAGAATAAGTTCTATCTAGTGTTGATAGCACAGTAAGGTAGCTCTAGACAGCAGTTATTTATTGTATTTTTCACAGTAGCTAGAAAAGAAGATTTGGAATATTCTCAAAGAAATGATATGATTTTGAGGTGCTGGATATTCCAATGACACTGATTTAATCATTGTATGTATAGATCAAAATAGCACGTGGACCCCACACATACCACGATTATGCATCAATACAAAAATGAACCAATGTTTAAAAAATCAGCACAAAAAGTTCTAATGAATGATGAGAAAACTTTTTTTGCCAGAAGAATTTCAATTTACAATTGTAACGTCTTGCACAAATTAAGCTAACAGTTTTGATAATGTGTTTCGACTATTCCAAACCCTAAGAATAAATATGTATGTATATATAGATATGGATTTATAGTACATTTCTCCTTTTTAAAAACTAGGTCAGAAGCTGCTGGTTACAAATTTGCCAATTTGCCAACTTTGGAGCAATTACAAATATCAGTTCAGCAACAGATAATTAGCCAGTTTTGATTGCTAGAGAATAATGTGAAATATGTAATATATATTTCATTTTATATTATATATTTACATGTAATATAAAGCCATTTTATAAATTACAAGGATGGGTGAATATTTTCTATTAGGTATTTATATTAATTTGATCTAGATTTGAAAATATTTTTAGGGTGAACCTAGGGGTAAGGAGAAGCTGAGTATAGTAATTTAAAGAGGCTCTATACTTCCCAAATGAGCTAAATCAATAACTTAAAAGTGGACAGGAAACAACTCCCTTGTTTAAAATTCTGATTAGGTGTTTTATCTTACATGGAAGAAAATAGCTCTTTCTATGTTTATTAATATCTGTAGATATTAATATAATGTGCATTACAATTAATAGGCACATTGGTATGTGAGTTAATCTAATCAAGGTTTATATGATGAGAAAATCTTCTACTTCTTTGAAACATCAGGAGGCGCTGTCTAATCTTTTCTCATCCCCAGTCACTACTCACCTCGCTGGCAGCAGGCTGTTTGCTGTTTATACACAACTGAATCGTGAGAAAATTTAAGCCTAAAGTAGATTAAACTGCCAACTACCAGGGCCAGAGTGTCTTCCTTTACTGAGCTAAGACCCTGGGTAATCAGGGGCTCTGGAGAACCAGGATGTATTGGAATGTGCCAGAGGCCCAGAGCAAGGAAATAACAAAGCCAGGCTTCTTGCCAGTGGCCTGGACGAGAGCCTGGGGCAGCTGTTGGGGGTTCAGGGCGCAGACCAGAAAGGGGAGGATCCTGGCGGAGGGTGCAGGAGACAGGTCTCAGGAACGTCAGGAGAAGGCAGAGCTGGCTGCACCAGGCCTGCCAGGACCCTGGTCCCCAGGGAGGACAGAAGTAGCTTATAGGGAAGGTCAAGTATTAAAAAAAAAATCTTAAAATAAAAATGATTACAATTGTAATGAAATCATCGAGACAATTTAACGATATGGCTCCTGCCCAATCATTTCTTCAATTTTGCTATAATAATTCCATTTTAGCTTTTGTTTTTGTTTTTGTTTTGGTGTCTTACCTAACACAGACATTTAGCTAGATTAGCATTGGCTCTGTATTATTAGTATTTATTTTCATAATTCAATAGAGTTTCAGCAACTCAATCAAGACTGAAGCATAATAAAATTAGTGCAGGCTCCATACTGGACGAGAGGCCAGGTTGTCTACCTGAGGCTGATTCCTGTACACTAAGGGCGACAGGCCTTCCATGGTGTGTTTGTTTGTTTGTTTGTGTGTTTTCTATCTTGTTTCTCCTCTCTGCACTTAGCCAGGCTGAATCCCAACATTGTTTCTTTGGTGTACGAGGTTCTACAAGGGCGCCGCTTTATATCACTCCTAATTTCTATTTACTCGGATGGTCTCCAGTGTGTGACTTCATTATATTGCAATGACTCCACTGAGAGTTGATGTTTTGTTCATTAATTGGAAGGAATTTAATTATTTCAGGTTTCTAATTGAACTCTGGAAGAAATCATGCTGGTCTCTACTCACGACACTGGTGTTAGCTTAATATGATACAAGTCAAAGGAAATATTTTATTATGAATTAAGCAACATGAAAAATTTACATATAGATTCCTTTTTCTTATATAAGGATATGTTATTCCAAGAATATTGCTGTGCATTATTTTAAGATTTTAACTGTATTCATTTTTTTGTTTGTTTGTTTGAGCCAGAGTCTCAAGCTGTCACCTTGAGTCTAGAGTGCAGTGGCATCATAGCTCGCAGCAACCTCCAACTCTTGAGCTCAAGCAATCATCTTGCCTCAGTTTTTCTATTTTTAGTAGAGACAGGATCTCACTCTTGCCCAGGCTGCTCTGGAACTCCTGAGCTCAGGGGAGCCACCTGCCTTGACCTCCCAGAGTACTGGGATTATAGGTGTGAGCCACTTGCACCCGGCCTCTATTAATTTTCTCTGTCACAAATTTCATTTCCTCCAGTTTGAAAGGGAAACATTTTCTTCTCTCAAATCATTTCTTGCTCTGTGAGCTACCAAGTTGGTTAGTGACAAGAACCATTCCAGAAATGTGAATGTGGTTAAAGGTTGTTTTTCCTTTCTCTCTGTTTTCCACATGTGCATAGCTACACACACACTCACACACAGAGAAAATGTATATTAATCTGTAGTGACCAGAGGAATTCTAGGTGTAAGAGCATTTGGACTGTCATAGGAAGATGATTTGTGCCAGGACTGCTGTGACTACTAAGATGTGTATCTTAGTTACATGGGAAAGAAACAACGCCTCTTTGCCAGAGCCCAGGTTGCAAATTCGTATTATAATCACTATCAGCCCTCCCATCCAGCAGCCCCTGAGATATCATTGTTTCTTCTGTGTTGCTGGGAAAACTCTGTCTAATTACTTATGGTTCTATGAATTTACCCTTCACTCTCAACTTCAATTCTCTCCAAACCTCATTAAATAATGCAAGATTATAAGCCCAAGTAACACGGTATATAAAAATTAATATATTACCAATTGTAAAGTAAATTTAAATACCTAAAGGCTGATGTAGAGGAACTGTTTTCACCGCTGTCTGAAGATGCTGGCCAGTGTCTGCGGCTCTTTTAACTCAGACACCCTTAGATGTTCTTTCACGATAACGAGCAGACACAGAAAGCAGAACAGCTTTGTGTTTGTGGTGATGAAGGAAGGTCACGTAGGACAAGACGTAGGTTTTTGGAAGAGTTAGAACTTTAAAGAGAGAAAAGATAAAGAGTATTAGTGACATTCATCTGGCAATCCCCTGGAACCATTCCAAGCTTGGCAATGGAAGCCTTCGGTGACAGACACCACGTCATGGCCAAACAACCTCATCACCACTATCAGCAGGAATGCCCTGGGCAGAGGGAATAAGAGATTCCATTTTAAATTGTAGCAGCAACATTAGACTCACATAGCGAGCTCTAAGGGGACCTCCCTCCGTGGCTTATCTTTTTTGGAGAGAAAGATTATAAATACTATATTTTTATTGTTATAATAATCATATAATTATCATCTAAACCAGTTGTTCTCAACCTGTGGATCGTGACCCCTTTGTAACAATGAAAATACATGGCGGCATTAGGAAGGTTGAAAACCACGGATGTAAACTGAGATACATTTGAAGGTGGCAGGAATGTTTTATCAATCTACAGCAACTAGAATAAACTTAACATTGGCCAGGAGAAGTAAGGATGCAAGGTCACTTTAGGAATACACTTGTGGGGAAGAAAAGATTTATCGTAGCATATTCACCCTCTGTAGTTTCTATAGTAACTTCTAATTATTTGTAACACAATACAAAGAAAAAAAGATAAAAGAAATGCAAATCAAAACTACTTTGGGTGGCACCTGTGGCTCATCAAGTAGGGAGCTGGCCCCATATACCTAAGGTGACGGGTTCAAGCCCGGCCTCTGCCGAACTGCAAAACAGAAAAATAGCCGGGCGTTGTGGCAGGCGCCTGTAGTCCCAGCTACTTGGGAGGCTGAGGCAAGAGAATCGCCTAGGCCCAGGAGTTGGAGGTTGCTGTGAGCTGTGACACCATGGCACTCTACTGAGGGCGATAAAGTGAGACTCTGTCTCTACAAAAAAATAAAAAAACTACTTTGAGTTATCATCTAACACCAGTAAGATTATTCCACATCACAAAATCCCCAAACCAGAGATGTTGGCATGGATGTGGAGAAAGGGGAACACTTCTACATTGCTGGTGGGAATGCAAACTAATACGTTCCTTTTGGAAAGATGTTTGGAGAACACTTAGGGATCTAAAAATAGACCTGCCATTCGATCTCACAATTCCTCTACTAGGTATATATCCAGAAGACCAAAAATCACATTATAACAAAGACATCTGTACCAGAATGTTTATTGCAGCCCAATTCATAATTGTTAAGTCATGGAAGAAGCCCAAGTGCCCATTGACTCATGAATGGATTAATAAATTGTGGTATATGTACACCACCGGAATATTATGCAGCTGTAAAGAAAGATGGAGACTTTACCTCTTTCATGTTTACATGGATGGAGTTGGAACATATTCTTCTTAGCAAAGTATCTCAAAAATGGAAGAAAAAGTATCCAATGTACTCAGTCTTACCATGAAACCAATTTATAGCTTTCTTATGAAGGCTATAGTCCAATTATAGCCCAAGAAGAAGGGGAAAGGGGAGAGGGAGAGAAGGGGAGGGGGAGAATGGGTGGAGGGAGGTAATCAGTAGGACCACACCTATGGTGCATCTTACAAGGGTACATGCAAAATGTACTAGGTGTAGAATATAAATGTCTTAACACAATAAGAAAAAGCCATGAAGGCTGTGTTAACCAGTTTGATGAAAACATTTCAAATTGTATATAAAACCAGCACATTGTACCCGATGATTGCTTTAATGTACACAGCTATGATTTAATAAAAAAAAAAAATTAGGAAAAAAAAAAGTATGTGGCCAGGAATGTAAGAAAATAAGATCATTCTTAGAGGTTGATCAGGCATTTAATAAAAGTAAATTACACAATTCAGAAATAAATAAATAAAAATTAATCAGTTCAGTTAATGAATTTGGTTAACACTGAGATTTGTTGCCGGGAAGAAAAAGTGATGAAGTTTCACCTAAGATTCAATCATCATGAATCTTTAAAAGTTGTGTTCAACAGACAATGAT
>CAUYON010108234.1:0-23773 GCA_963573935.1 Arctocebus calabarensis
AGTGATCCCATCTCAGGGTGGGCAAAGGACTTGAAGAGAAACTTCTCCAAAGAAGACAGGCACACAGCCTACAGACACATGAAAAAATGCTCATCATCCTTAATCATCAGAGAAATGCAAATCAAAACTACTTTGAGATATCATCTAACTCCAGTAAGATTAGCCCACATCACAAAATCCCCAAACCAGAGATATTGGCATGGATGTGAAGAAAAGGGAACACTTCTACACTGCCGGTGGGAATGCAAACTAATACGCTCCTTTTGGATGTTTGGAGAATACTTAGAGATCTAAAAATAGACCTGCCATTTGATCCTATAATTCCTCTAGTAGGTATATATCCAGAAGACCAAAAATCACATTATAACAAAGATATTTGTACCATAATGTTTATTGCAGCCCAATTCATAATTGCTAAGTCGTGGAAGAAGCCCAAGTGCCCATTGACCCACGAATGGATTAATAAATTGTGGTGTATGTATACCATGGAATACTATGCAGACTTAAAGAAAGATGGAGACTTTACCTCTTTGATGTTTACATGGATGGAGCTGGAACATATTCTTCTTAGCAAAGTATCTCAAGAATGGAAGAAAAAGTATCCAATGTACTCAGGCCTACTATGAAACTAACAGAGTGTCAAGAAGTGAGACTGGCACAAGGAAAATAGCAAGGTACCCTTCATTTACAGTCTTTAGCTCTGCACTAAGAGAAAGATCAGACTTTATCACACAGGAAACAGAGGCCACAAACACTTCCGTGCTAAAAAAGGGCATAATGAGGCCTTGACTTTTAGAACATACCATAGTAACAGTGCAGAGAATTAACTTTAGGAAAGAGAGGCTACAAGTACAAGAGCTTCACTGAGCTTTCCTAAAATCATACCTTTTGGGGGTAAAAATTAAAATCACTCCTCCAGTTAAGAAGATGTCTACCTTGTACTATGTTCTTCCAGTGCTTGATTTTGTTTGTTTAAGTGTTGGTTATAGTTTAGGTTCACACAAATAGATCCCAGAGTGCTCTGAGATGTTATCTACCACCAAACAGATGTTACCCACTACCAAAGAGAGATTTATGAGACAAAAATCTACACTTTTAGCAATTTTTGAGAACATACTTATACTTCCTTAATATTTTAAAAGAAAAACAAAAGAGAGAAATATTAAAACTACATTTTTAAAGAATTAAAAGAATGTAATACATTGTTATTAACTGTAGTGACCATGTACTTTGTAGTATATAATAGCTCTCTTGTATTTATTCCTCATATCTGAAACTTTGTATCCTTTGACCACTTTCAAAATTTTATTTGGTTTTTGTAATGTAACATTTTTGTATATCTTTATCTCAGTAAAAGTTACCTTCATATCCCAAACTATTTAAGCTAGGAATCTTAGCATCATCATTAATTCCTCCTGTTTATTATCTGCCACAATCTACATCAACACAACCAGTTAAGAGATTAATGAAGAAGTCCAAGGAAGAGATGAGGGTAGGGTGGGTTGGCACATGGACCGTGAACAGTTCTGAGACTCTGGAGCCAACCTCCCAGAGAATTGAATGTCAGGTCCTCCATTTGCATGTGAACCTATGTGTGCTCTTGGGCAAAATACTCACTTTCTCTTTCTGCCTCAGCTTCTTAAGCTGTATGATGGACGTAATCTAGTACCTTTCTCAAAGGATTGTTGTTAGTAGAAACTCAGGTAATATGCATAAAGTGCTTAGAATGGTGCCTAGTACATGGTGTTAGCAATTACTACTTTATTAATTTATTTTTGCTTATCTACCTTTTTGATTGCAAACTCCATGAGAGCAGAGTGCATGTTTCACTACATTGTGTTCAGTTACTACCAAATGGCCTGGGACATTGTGGGTACCCAATTTTTTTTGAATTTATGAATGAATGAATAAAGAATTATTAATTCATCAACATATACACACACACACCTCCCATGGAGCTGACAGTTAGGCCAGCTAGATAGACAAACTGTACAAATGCTTATGACAAAGTGTGGTATGTTTATGAAAGAGGACATGCACAGTGCAATGGGAGTACAAAGCCTTGGAACTTGGCCTCACCTAGGGAGTCGGGGAGGGCCTCTTGGAGGAAGTGGCACTTAAATAAAATTTGTTTCCCATTGGAAAAAAGTACTTACATGTACTACTTACTAGATAACCTGTCATTCCCTGAGAGTCATGTGTATGAGGTTGGGCAATTAATTTTGCAAACTAGTTCTAGAAAAAGTGTTATATACTGCATTACTGAATATCACTATGGTCACTTTCAAAGTACTCCCCTTGGGAAACTATGCACTGATGTCAGTGCCTTGTCCATGCTTCAAAGCAATTTTGGAACTCTTTTCCTGGAATGCCCTTCAGAGCTGTCATTGTACAAGTTCTGATAATTAAGATTGCAAATTCAAAAATGTGCTATATACATCATTACTGAATATCACTATGGTCACCAGATGGCCAAGGGGACTACTTCGAAGGTGACCATAGTGATATTCAGCAACAAAGTATATAGCACTCAGGGAATTATAGATGTGTTCTCTAGGTTCACTCTCTCATTTGTTTTTGTTACTGGTTTTTAGACATGAGTTCTCACTCTGTTACCCAGGCTAGAGTGCAGTGGCTGTGTTGTAACCCACTGCAGCCTCAAACTCCTGGGCTCAAACTATCCTCCCACCTCAACCTCAAGTAGTTGGGAACACAGGCATGTGCCAATGTATCTGGCTAATTTTTTTGTTTTTTGTAGAGGCAGGGTCTCATAGAGAATATTTTGTAAAATTTTATAATGAATATTTTGTAAATAAAGGTACATTTAGCTACAATTTCCCATTTTCCCTATGTATGGCAACTCTAGGGGGTGACCTTTGGGACACCCTGTACTTTCCATCTCTATAGATATGTCCGTTCTATACACTTCATAAATAGAATCATATAACATGTGATATTTCTGTGACTGGCTTCTTTCACTGAGCTTATGTGCTTAGTGTAATATCTGTTAAGATCATATATGTTATAGTATGTAACAGCAGTTCCTTTTTCCGCAATATGGATAGACTACATTTTGTTTATAGTTGATGGTCATTTGGGTTGCTTCCATGTTTTGGCTATTATGAATAAAGCTGCTGTTAACATTTGTGTATAAGTCTTTGTGTGTAAATGTTTTTATTTCTCTAGGGTAGATATCAAAGAGTGTGTTTGCTGAGTTGTATTTTTACCTTTTTAATAGACTGCAAACTGTTCTCCAAAGTGGCTGCACAATTATATATTTCCACTAACAATGTATGAGGGTTACAGTTTTCCCATATCCTCACCAATATTTGTTGGTATCTGTATTTTTGGATTATTGTAATTCTAGTGGATGTGAAAAGGTATTTTATCATGGTTTTAATTTGCATTTCTTTAATGATCTATAATACATCTTTTCATGTGTTCATTAGTCATTCAATGACTGATGAGTTGTTTTGGTAAAAATGTCTATTATAATCTTGTGCCCATGTTAAATTTGCTTGTCTTCTTATTATGGAGTTGTGTGTTTATATATGCTGGATACAAGTCCTTTATCAAATATGTGGTCTGTAAATATTTTCCTCATCATCTTCTTACTTTTTTTTCTTTGAGATAGAGTCTCACTATGGTGCCCTCGGTAGAGTGCTATGATGTCAGAGCTCACAGCAACCTCAAACTCTTGGGCTTAAGCAATTCTCTTGCCTCAGCCTCCCAAGTAGCTGGGACTATAGGTGCCTGCCACAATGCCCGGCTATGTTTCTATTGCAGTCGTCGTTGTTTAGCTGGCCCAGGCTGCGTTTGAACCCATCAGGCTTGGTGCATGTGGCTGGCACCATAACCACTATGCTATGGGCATTGAGCTCTTACTGATGTTTTTTGAAGCACAAAATTTTGAATTTTGATGAAATCTAAAATATCAATTTTTTTTCATTTATTACTTATGCTTTTAGTATTATATCTGAAAAATATTTGCCTATCTTAATTAAGATCTAGCAGATTCCCCCCCGCCCCCGCCCACCGTGTTATTTTCTAAAAGTTACATAGCATTAGCTCTTACATTTAGGCCTCTGATCCATTTTGAGTTAATTTTTTTTTTTTTTTTTGAGACAGAGCCTCAAGCTGTCACCCTGGATAGAGTGCTGTGGCGTCACAGCTCACAGCAACCTCCAATTCCTGGGCTTAAGCGAGTCTCTTGCCTCCGCCTCCCAAGTAGCTGGGACTACAGGTGCCCACCACAATACCCGGCCATTTTTTTTTTTTTTTGGTTGCAGCTGTCATTGTTGTTTGGCTGGCCGGGCTGGATTCGAACCCGCCAGCTCAGGTGTATATGGCTGGCGCCTTAGCCACAGGTGCTGAGCTGAGTGAATTTTTTTTTAAATTAATTTATTTAGTTTTTTGGCCAGGGCTGGGTTTGAACTCGCCACCTCCGGCATATGGGGCCGGTGCCCTGCTCCTTTGAGCCACAGAAGCCGTCCCATTTTGAGTTAATTTTTATATATGGTATGAGGTCAGGATCTAAGTTCATCTTTCTGCATGTGAATATACAGTTTTCTTAGCACGATTTGTTGAATTGCATTGTTAATCTTTTTTGAAACTAGTTAACCATAAACATAATGTCACCCTGGATAGAGTGCTGTGGCATCACAGCTCACAGCAACCTCCAATTCCTGGACTCAAGCGAGTCTCTTGCCTCTGCCTCCCAAGTAGCTGGGACTGCAGGCGCCCGCCACAACGCCCAGCCATTTTTTGGTTGCAGCCGGCATTGTTGTTTGGTGGGCCTGGGCTGGATTTGAACCCGCCAGCTCAGGTGTACGTGGTTAGCGCCTTAGCCCGCTGAGCCACAGGCGCCAAGCCTATATGTCCATCCTTAATCACACTACCGCAGTATCTTTATAGGGAGTTTTGGAATCAGGAAGTGAAATTCATCTAGCTTCATTATTCTTTTTCAAGGCAGTTTGTGATCTTATGGGACTTTTGTAAGTTTGCCAGTTTCTGCAGAAAATTTGGAATTTTTATAGGAATTGCACTGATTCTATCGGTCAGTGTGAGCAGAATAATCATCTTAAGTATGTTGAGTGTTCCTATTTATTATTATGGGATGCCTCTCTTTTTATTTGGATCATTTCATTTTCCTCAACAGTATTTTGTAATTTTCAGTATTTTCCTTCCTTCCTTCCTTTTTTTTTTTTTTTTCTTTTTGACACAGAGTCTTACTCTGTCACCCTGGGTAGAGTGCCATGATATCCTATTTTACAGCAACCTCAAACTTTTGGGCTTGGGCAGTCTTCTTGCCTCAGGCTCCCAAGTAGCTGGGATGACAGAGTACACTACTATGCCTGGCTAGTTCTTCCATTTTTAGTAGAGGCAGGGTCTCCCTCCTGCTCAGGTTGGTCTGGAACTACTGAGCTCAAGAAATCCACCTGCCTTAGCCTCCCAGAGTGTTAGAATTATAGGCATGACCCACCGTGCCCAGCATTCAGTTATTCATTTTTCACAGAACAAGTATTTATTTTTACAACTTGCATTTGTTTCATACAACTAGCAGTTAGAAAATTCTGGTGAGGTGGGAATCCAGAGCTTGGAAAAGGATGGCTTCTCAGTAATCATAATAAATGGTCCTAAGACCAGTGAGCAGAAGACACAGGGAGATACAATTCAATTCTGTTTAGAGATCCGGTGTCATCCTGCTACAAAATGGATAGATGTAGAAGATGGTGAGTCCCATTCATTGGCTGTGTTTAAGTAAGAGTTGGATAATCCCATGGTGAGAAATGTGGAGACCAGTATTCATTTCTGAGTGTGTGCCAGAATGAGATGAGAAACTTCTTCAAATACAAATACCTCTTGCCTACATGCTCACATGTAGACCTACAGCATCAGAAGCTATAGGAGAGTCTCTAGGAACCTGAGAATGGTTTGCTCAGATCACTGAATACCACAATGTGAAATCTACTATTGGACAGAGTGTTTTATAAATGTGATGGATAATTGGAGTTGTAGTGTCCCTTGCAACTGTGACATCTAATAGTGGCATGAGATCTAGATATAATGAGTATGGAACAGCCACAGACACATATTAGGTGTATGGGAAACAGAGGGAGAGGGCTTTTCCTTGGAAAAACAGGTAGGACCTGTGGCTCTGTTTGTGGTAGGCTATTGAGATCTCATTCTCAGTGAGTGTGCAGCGTGCCAATGTTCAATGTCAGGCACTTCTGAAAAGTTGTTCTTAACCATACAGTGCAGGTCACCCAAATTTAAGTGACCTGAATTCATTAAAGAAATTGAGCAATAATATCAGTGGCCTGGGGTTTTTTCACTTCAGGTTAAGCCTATTATGTGGCATTTACATATTTCCCATTTTAATGCAGATTTTTAATAGTGATATTGTTGGCTTCATGAAACCTATTTTCTCTTACTAGAAAAACAAATTTCGCCTGTTCTGGGAAACCTGATACAGTAGGGTTGTTTAATTTTTGATCTATTTACCAATCTACTACACTACAAGATAATACATCATATGACTGTACTGTTTTATTACTGACTTAATATGTGTTTTGGTAAATCTCTGGGAGAATCTTCTAAAATAAAATCAGCATTTGTACATAGAGAATTATGACTATTTTTGAAATAGTCATAGATTGATTAACACATCCATCACAATTATTCTCTTTTCTTAATAGTTTTGAAATGTACCATTGCATCATGCACATTAGGTGAGGTCCCCCCAAATACTCTCCCTCCTCCCATCTCCCCCCCGCCCCTCTTTCCTTCTATTTTCTGGACTATAGTTATGTTTTACCATTCATATGAAGGTATAGGTGATTATATATTGGTTTCATAGTAGTACTGAGTACATTGGATACTTTTTTTTCCCCATTCTTAAGATACTTTACTAAGGGCTCAGCACCTGTGGCTCGACAGGCTAAGGCGCCAGCCACGTACACCTGAGCTGGCGGGTTCAAATCCAGCCCGGGCCCGCCAAACAACGACAGCTGCAACCAAAAATGGCCAGGCGTTGTGGCAGGTGCTTGTAGTCCCAGCTACTTGGGAGGCAGAGGCAAGAGACTCGCTTGAGCCCAGGAATTGGAGGTTGCTGTGAGCTGTGATGTCAGGCACTCTACCCAGCGTGACATCTTAAAGCTGTCTCAAAAAAAAAAAAAAAAAGATACTTTACTAAGAAGAATATGTTCCAGCTCCATTCAGATAAACATAAAAGATGTGAAGTCTCCAGTTTTTTATGGCTGCATAGTATGCTGTGGTGTACATATAACACGATTTGTTAATCCATTCATGGGTCGATGGGTACTTGGGCTGTTTCCATGTCTTGGCTATTATGAACTGAGCTTCAGTAAACATTCTGGTACAAATGTCTTTGTTGTAAAATGGTTTTTGATTATCTGGGTATATACCTAGTAGGGGAATTGCAGGATTGAATGGTAGGTCTACTTTTAGTTCCTTAAGTGTTCTCCAAACTTCTTTCCAAAAAGATCGTATTAGTTTGCATTCCCACCAGCCAATAACCCAATTTTAGAAATGAGCAGTGGCGAGATACCTTGCTCGAGATTGTAGCTAAGTGGAAAATGAAGTTACCTACCGGCCTTCTGTGACTGGATTGATCAAATTCTTCTTGCTGTCTTGTTACTGTCAGACTAAATAAATGTATCAGCAAAATTAGTATAAAACAACAATGCATTACAATTAATCTGTTACATTATACAAAAGCAAACATTTTGGTATAAAAGCATACCAGTATACAAAAGCAAACAAATTGTATATATAAAACATAGGAAAATAACAAGTGTGGAGGAATTCTGTTATTCATATTCATGCACATAGTAAGGGTGGATGTTTTACTGCAGGACTTCTGAAATGGCTATAAGAGAGCTTAATGAATCCTTTTCCCAAAATACAGCAATAAAACTAGATGTAATTATCAAAAATAACAATTTAAAGTCTATATAAATTGACCAAAAGTCAAATAACAAATTGAGGTGCATTTACTAAAGAAATTCTGGTCAGGCACAGTGAGTATCACCTGTAATACTAACATTTTTGAGGCCAAGACAGGAGGATTGATTGAGTCCAGGAGTTTTGAGGTTGTAGTGAGCTATGATTACATCACTGCACTCTAGCTCAGGCAATGAAGTGAGACCTCATGTAAAAAATCTTGGTAAGAACAGGGGTGTCTGTATGTAGCATTTAAGACTGCTCTCGTCCCCATCAGATCCATGTTGCCAGAAACTTCTTATTCCAAGCAGGTCGAGTAGGCTGTGATGACCAGCTCTCATTTCTCCTGTCAGCTCCAAAAATGACCAACATTTTTATTCAGTTAATTTTCAACAAAGGTACCAAGTGATTTTACTGGAGAAGAGACAAGTTTTTTTCAACAAGTGGTTAGGACACTAGCACCATATACAAAAGGATGAATTTGTACCTTAACCTGACATCACACACAAAAAATTAACTCAGATTGTAGCAGAGACCTAAATTAAGCACTAAGACCATAAAACACTTAAAAGCATAAGAAGATATATTTATAATACTAGAGCAGGCAAGTGTTTTTTAGATATAACACCAAAACCACAAGTAATAAAAGAAAATTGATAAATTATATTTTATAAGAAGTTAAAAATTTTGCAATGTCAGGAGACTTAAAGGACAACCCACAATCTAGGAGAATATATTTGAAAATTATATATCTGACAAAGGACTTGTATCTAGACTAAGGAATGCTCAAATTGTAATCATAAGAAAACAACTCAATTTTTTAAATTGGCGAAGGATTTAAAGACACACTTCTCCAAAGAAGATAATAGGATGACCAATAAGCACATGAAAAGATGGTGACATCATTAGCTATTAGGTAAATGCAATATAAAAGCATGATGAAATACTATCATACACCTATTAGAAAGGCTGAAATAAGAGATACTGGCAATACCAAATATGGAAGAGGGTGTGGTGCAATTAGAACTCTCATACATTTCAGTGTGTACATGTTTCCTGGCTGGGTGTTGCAAAATGGCACAGTTACTCTAGGAAGTGGCTTGCAGTTTCTTATAAAGTTAAACAGATGTTTACCATATGAGTGGGCAGTCTCACTCTGAGTATTTATCCTAGAGAAATGAAAACATGTTTGTATAAAAACTTGCTCATGGATGTTCATAGTAGATACTTTGTGACAGCCAAAAGCTGGAAACTTTCATATTTTCAATAGGATCTTGGCCTGATGCCAGTGTCTCATGCCTATAACCTAGCATTCTGGGAGACTGAAGCAGGTGGCTTGCCTGAGCTCAGGAGTTCTAGACCAGCCTGAGCTAAAGTTAGACCCTGTCGCTACTAAGAATAGAAAAACTAGCCAGGTGTTGTGGCTGGTGTCTGTAGTCCCAGCTACTCAGGAGGCTTAAGACAAGACGATCACTTGAGCCCAAGAGTTTGAGGTTGCTATGAGCTATGATGCCACAGAACTCAACCTCAGGGCAACTGAGTGAGACTCTTGTTTCAAAAAAAAGGATCATCAGAATATGTATAGATCTGTATTCTGTATATTAAGAATTCTATATTAAAAAAAAGAATTCTATATTCAGAATATTGAATTCTTCATGTTAACAATTCAATAAGATAACCCAATTTAAAACATGGCAAAAGATTTGAATAAATAGACATTTCATCAAACGGGGTATGCAGTGGCCCATAAGCACATAAAAAGATGCTTAGCATCTTTAGGTATTAAGGAAGGACCAAATAAAACTACAGTGAGATACCACTTACTGCTTTCTAAAATAGGTATAATCATTTGTAAGATAATAACGTAAGTGCTTTTGTGCATGTAACACTCATATGTTGCTGGTGGGAATATAAAATTTTATGGTTTCCCAAGTGGAAAACAGTTTGGCAGTTTCTAAAATATTAACCATATTTACCATACGACACAGTAGTTCCTATCTATGTGTTATGTATCTATGCTAGAGAAATGAAAACATATGTTCACACAGACTTCTATATGAATGTTCATAGCAGCATTATTATTCACATTAACAAAAAAGAGGAAACAGGGCGGCGCCTGTGGCTCAGTGGGCAGGGTGCCAGCCCCATATACCGAGGATGGTGGGTTCAAACCCGGCCCCGGCCAAACTGCAACAAAAAAATAGCCGGGTGTTGTGGCGGGCGCCTGTAGTCCCAGCTACTCAGGAGGCTGAGGCAAGAGAATCGCCTAAGCCCAGGAGTTGGAGGTTGCTGTGAGCTGTGTGACACCATGGCACTCTACTGAGGGTGATAAAGTGAGACTCCGTCTCTTTTTTTTAAAAAAGAGGAAACAACCCAAATATTCATGAAGTAGAGAATGGAAAAACAAAAATGGTATAGCCATACAATGGAATACTATTTGGCAATAAAAAGAGAACCAAGTACTGATACTTGCCTCCACCATAGGTGAACCTTGAAAACATTATGCTGAATGAAAAAAGCCAGACACAAAGGGCCTAATATTGTACAGTACCATTTACGTGAAGTGTCCCGACAAGAAAAATCCATAGAGACAGAAAGTAGATGAGTAGTTGCCAGGGGATGAGAGTAGGAAATAGGGAATGAATGCAGATGGAAATGTTCCAAAGTCAGATTGTGATGATGATTGTACAACTCTAAATGTACTAAAAATCACTGAATTGTACACTTAAAATGGGTTTAATTTCATGTTATGCAAATTGCACGCTAATAAAATTGATTTTTAAAACCGAGTGTTTCACTCCATATTTAAGAAAAAAGGAACAAAACATAGTTTGAATGAATTTTTTTTGAAACTAATATAGCAGTGACTTAGCATAGCTGCATGATAAGTAGCAGAACAAGTAGAGAAAGTTATTGAAAGGGCTGTGACATTCATTCTCAAAAACCAAGTCATATAAATGACCCCAAAACCTGAAAAGTAATTGTCACAGCTGGAATCCATTGAGTTTTCTTTATTCGTCTTCAAGCACTGTGTAACTGGATTTGAAATGGGACACTTTCTTTCTCAGAATTTCAGATGAAGCTTTACAACTCGGAATAATCTCTACTGTGCTGTAAACCCCTACAACTGTGGCCACATTTATCTGGCGATCGTCTATGCTCAGTAGCTTACATAAGATGAGGTCTCACTAAAGGAAAACAGTACATCCATTGCACCTGTTCCGCTCCTCCTTAACAAAGGCTGACTGACATAAACATTGATATATTGCAGCTGACAAATGGTCGTCTAGAATTACACTTCACCATGCACACTTGTTCAGCTGCCCTCTCAACAGCCACAGTCATAAAAGGGAAACTGGTATCAGTCTAATGGGAGACTGGTTTCCCCTGTGGGATTTTTAAATTACCTCATATTTCTTTCCTATACTACCAAGTTTTGAATGGGCATATACATAAACATAGGCTTTTTTTTCCTTTTTGGTTATATCTTTTAAAAATTAGGAAAGTTGTATACCATCAATATAATATGCTAATACTGTCATGAAGTGAATTTTTCATATGCACAAGTTGAAATAGTCTTGAATTTTTGCACCTTCGGAGCTCATTATCTTGTTTTAAGCCACATCAAATGTCAAGGGAATTTCATCCATATTTGCTTTCTGTAAAAGTTAAAAACTAAATTTTTTCTTGCTATTAGTCCATATACTTATGAAATCAGTGATTCTTTCTTCATCAGCTGACATCTTATGTTCTGTTTTATGGCCCACATACCTAGTAGACTTTTTTCTATTTGTAATCTGGAACACTCTGCTGTTGATCCAGTCGAATCAGTGCCTCTGTTGCTCTCCACTTTTTTTGGTGTGTGAATGTGAACACTAAATTTTGTGAGCATTAAAAAAAATCTAATGCTGTTTTAATTCCATGTAGCTATGACTTCTTCACGGTTCCTCAGAGGATGTCTTCTAGATCCAGTAGAAATATGAAAATATGCTGTTCATATTTTCTCCTAGTCTTTGTCATTTTTTCACCAAAATATCCTCCCTTCTTAGGTCATAATATCCTTTCTTCATGTGGAAAATGCTAAATGTGAATTTACTATACCACAGAATATGGTGGTAATAAATACAAATGTGAATCTAAAATATTTAGGGATTTACTCAAGCTCTTCCTTGAGTTAGTAGAGTATCCTGTGTCTTGGTGTATTTTTGGTCAAGTCTATTGGGGTGGTGTTAACTTTGTATCTTTGCTGTAGTGTTTTATGCTGTCATATTTTAACCACAAGAGGACAGCAACATCACCTTCACTGTCTCCAATCCGTCTTTAATATGGATGCATTGGTCCCAAGGTTTTCTAAAGGTTTATAATGTTAAAAACAATATTCATCATTTTATAATAATTCTGAATATTATGACGATGATTACTGGGAGAGATTTTGAGAGCATTTCCTTTAATTGAGGAATGTGTCTACAAATATAAATCTATTTTGTTAGAGTATTCATTGTGAGGACCCTGTGCTAATATGGTTCAGTCTTTCTGTTAGCTCTGCTAATGATGAAGTTAGTTAGGAAAGTCAAGATACAATGACTTACTTATATGAAGCAGGTTTTGATTGAGGAGAAAGCTTGTCCCTATAAGTGACTATGTTGGTTTCCTAATGAAGACATTTGAGTACAATCGTGTGACATGTAGCCTTCTGCAGATACAGCAGGCCCTCCTATATTATGATGAGTGTTGAAGAGCCATGGCATCATCTTTGTCATGTAAAACTTGGTTAGAAAACAGTACCTAACCAGGAAGTAGAAAAAGAATAAAAAGCATGACAGAGTTCCATCTGAGGTGGAGGGTGAGTCCCTGAGAGCCCTGACCAGCCCCCATGGCCTTGTTACCATCACACTGGGAGAGGAATTGCCACTGCTGTAGCACGCCTTGGTCACCATCCCTATGATGGCAGCCATGAGCAGTGAGGGTAAAACACTCAGCATGACACCATGAGCAGTGGCAGAGGGAGTGGCAGCCCAAGAAGGCCATTCCAGTGAAAGTTTGGAAATAGTGAGATAGTTCAACATAAAAAACAGATATGGTTACATCCACAGGAATGACATCAAGCAAGATGTATTTGTACACCAGATTGTCGTAAAGAAACATAAGCCTTAGGAAGCATCATGGCACAATGCAGGGAATAGAGAACCTATAGAGTTTGATGTTGGTGGAAGACGAAAGGTTGCACAGGTGGCAAAGTTTGCAGGTCCTGGTGGAGTTCTAGGGCCAGGCCATAAAAATGCAGCAGATTGTAACATAGATGTCATCTGTGTCATTATAGGTGTTATCTGCATGATGGGGGTGTTCTGCACAGTCTCCACCAGAATTACCAGAAAAATGAGAATGGGAAAAAGAAGCAAGGATTGTAGAGTACCCCTCAATATCAGGCCCGACGGCACACTAGGCAACACCTTACCTTCCCCCTTGTCCTGCATATAGACCCTATGGGTATTGACCAGTGTGTTCTAACCCTCCTGTGCAGGGAGAAGTGACGAAAGGTACTTGAGCCAGGGTGAAGGAGAACAGGTAGGCCAGTGAGACAGATTACATATTGGGGTTACAGATCACGAGTCTCCAGAGTCCCTCTTCATCTACTGAAAAGGAGCAAGAAAATGAAGGCACTGAAAGCCAAGGCCAGCAGCCACCTCAGTGAAGGTGCCGGACAACTTCAGACACCAGCCCAGACATCCAGAAAACCTTAATCCACAAGATGGTATAGAGACCACTAGCTGGGAGTTCCCCTCCTAAGGCTGAGTAGGGCAGGGCTGACTACACACAGGCTGACCATCTCTACCATCATCTGGTTTTTCATCTTACGGGAAGAAATGAATATAGATTCAAGCAAAAAGACTTGAACAAAAGATTGGCCCTGAAGACCTTAAGTGCTTACTTTTTGCCCATTTACCAGATAAGTAGAACCATCTGCATTATGGAGATTTTATTACTTTTCCCTAAAGATACCTCTTTTTGGTAGTGACAAATGTTTTTCAAAAAGTTTGGTGGTTTTCATACACTTTAAAAGATTTTAAAATTGTTTCATATCTGGTAAGGTTGAGATTATTAAGAACCTCATTTTTAATTTATACTAAAACTTTACAACTTGATTTTTTGTTTTTGTTTTTGTTTTTTTTACAAAAGGCAACAAACTCCAAATCTCTGTTAATACAGGTCTATAATAAGGATAATAATAATAATGCAATACAGATACAGATTGGGGTTGAAGAACTGTATTTTTCTGGATTTTTTTTTTTTTTTTTTGAGGCAGAGCCTCAAGCTGTCACCCTGGATATAGTGCTGTGGCATCATAGCTCACAGCAACCTCTAATTCCTGGGCTCAAGTGAGTCTCTTGCCTCTGCCTCCCACATAGCTGGGACTACAGGTGCCCGCCAAAACGCCCGGCCATTTTTTTTGGTTGCAGCCATCATTGTTGTTTGGCGGGCCCGGGCTGGATTCGAACCTGCCAGCTTAGGTATACGTGGCTGGCACCTTAGCCCATTGAGCCACAGGCACCGAGCCTATTTTTCTGGATTTTATATATTATTTGCTGTTCAACAATGTTATATCAGTGCTTATATAACTTGGTGATAAGAGTCATTATAGAACATTATACATAGAAGATAGGAAACATTGTTCTTTCTTCTTCACTTTTAACTTTCTCCATTAGTGGCAAAATGAGATGAGGGACCATTTTACTTTTTTTTCCCCCCTGCTTTTTGAGATAGGGTCTCACTCTGTTATCCATCTGGAGTGCAGTAGGGTTATCATAGCTTACAGAAACCTCAAAATCCTGGACTGAAGCAATCCTCCTGCATCAGCCACCTGAGTAACTAGGAAGACAGCCACCCACCACTATGCCTAGTTCATTTTTCTATTTTTTTTTTATTGAATCATAGCTGTGTACATTACTTCAATCATGGGGTACAGTGTGCAGGCTTCACATGCAATCTGAGATATTTTCATCAACCTGATTGAGACAGGGTCTCACTGTTGCTCAGGCTTGAGCTCCTGGCCTCATGCAATCTTCCTACCTCAGCCTCCCAGAGTGCTAGGATTATAGGCATGAGCCCACAGCATCTGGCCTCTTTACCTTTTAATATTGCTAGCAAAGAACTTAATTTAGAAGTCTGAAATTTCCTAAGAAAATCATAGAGGCTTGGTGCCTGTGGCTCAACTGGCTAAGGCACCAGCTACGTACACCTGAGCTGGTGAGTTTGAATCCAGCCCGGGCCCACCAAACAACAATGACAGCTGCAACCAAAAAATGGCCGGGCATTGTGGCGGGTGCCTGTAGTCCCAGCTACTTGGGAGGCAGAGGCAGGAGACTTGCTTGAGCCCAGGAATTGGAGGTTGCTGTGAGCTGTGGTGCCACAGCACTCTACCCAGGGTGACAGCTTGAGGCTCTGTCTCAAAAAAAAAAAAAGAAAAAAGAAAAGAAAAGAAAATCATAGAAAGTGTCGGGTAGTTATTTGTGGTTTATTTGTTTTCACATTTCACTCATTTCTATGTGGGCATATCTGAGTCACGTCCAGGACCAGGGGAGCACTCCTTACTCATTCATGGAATTGAATGCTTATGCACAATTTTGCTGTTTTTATTTTTCACTAATGAGAAAGCCCTGCTGAGAAGGAAATGAGACTTAAAGACTTGCATCTGATTATCTTAGCTGTATCATAGCCACAGCCCCAAGATGCCAGCTCTGTAGCCCCTGAATAATGACTGCTCATTTATGCTGCAGTGTTTTGCTTCCCAAGGGGTGTAATTACCTTCTCCAGGATATCCAGTGCTTGAAATGACCTAAGCAAAAGAACCTCACCGTCCAACCCCACCCCACCAGCTTCCACTGGTGTATGGCAAAGCAAGGTGCATTTATAGCAATTAGAAATTCCAGTGGCCTGGTCCTTGCTTACAGATGGAAGTGAGACTGGCTTGAGGGATGCTGCTGGGGAAAAATCAAAGAACTCAGCAGTTCTGCTTTGTGCTATCTTAGGCAGAAATAACTTCCCTACTTATCATCCCACCTTCGTCTACCAAAAGCCTGAGAAATGAGACATGATCACTGTTAAAAGAGTGCTCAAAGTGCCATAATAACCACCAAATGTACTGTCCCACCTTGTTCTCTCAGTGGCTGAGGGACTTAAATCAGACCAGAGTACATGATGCTTAACCCTTTTAAGTCTGAAGGACCATGCTGTTGTTCCTGAAGTGCCTACCCTATACCTGGTTTCTAAGATTACTTCTGCATTTCTTAGTTGTTGAAAGTCAACTGTGCCTTTATTTCCACACATTCTCTACCCTTCCTCAGGCCTGATGGTTTTTTTCCATGCTGTTTCAGGGCTCATTGTTGGTGTGATCCTGAGGTATGGTACCCCTGCCACCAGTGGCCATGACAAGTCACTCAGCTGCACTCAGGAAGATAGGGCCTTCAGCACCTTATTAGTAAATGTCAGTGGGAAGTTCTTCGAATATACCCTGAAAGGCGAGATCAGCTCTGGCAAGATCAACAACGTGGAGCAGAATGACATGCTGCGGAAGGTGAGTTGGGGGATGTTCAGCTATCACTGTCCTGATATGGTTGTTGAGTCTCTGACTCATCTTGACCTTATAGAGAGAAATCTTTCCAAATTCCTGGAATATTAGTAACATTCCCAGATCTCCATTTTGTTAGGAAGCTTTTGGGCCAAGAAGGGACCAGATTTTAACTGGAGCCTTTCACCTTTGTAACCTCCTCTGGCTTGTTAGAATCTGTAGCTGATGTGGGCTATTAATTGTGCAGTGGGTTTGGACATCCCCATTCAGCTCATTTCTCCAGCCACCATCTCTTCTTTACTATGTCTTTTATCCTTGCTGTGGTTTGGGGTTGAGATTGATTCTTCCTTAAAATAAGATTATTTTTTATTTTTTACTTTTTAGGGACAGGTTACTCTGTTACCTAGGGTAACTGGTGTCATCTTAGTTCACTGCAGCCTGCAACTCCTGGCTGAAATGATCCCCCTGCCTCATTCTCTCAGGTAGCTTGGACTATGGGTGTGCGCTACCACACCTGGCTAATTAAAAAAAAAAAATTGTTGTGGAGACGGAGTCTCACTGTGTTGCCAAGGCTGGTATCAAACTCCTTGCCTCAGCCTCCCAAAGAACTGGGGTAACAGGCATGAGCCACTGTGCCTGGCTCATAAAATAAGATTAATTTTCACTTTGAGCTTATTTATTCAGTCTTCAGAAGTGCAATTATTAATTCTTCCTGGTTCTTTTGCCATGTTCTACAAATATTCGAGTGCTTATTCTTATTGGTGATTGATGCCAAAGACTTAATGAATCTTCAGGGAATGAGGAAGGTCTTTCTTAATAATTTGAGTCTAAGCATTTTTCATTTGATGTTGGAATAGTAAAAATACTCGACAGGAAAAACGATTATGTATCACCTCATGTGGGCCAGGATAAGCAAGAGATCTATATTAATGGATGTCTATTGCATTACCTTATAGATATATCTTATCTTACCTTCATTCCCTTATTCATTTATCAGCAAGAAAGCTTCTTTATAGTAGCGCTGGGAGATCCAGGTTGTAGGGAGCCCCTTTTAATGTAGAACAAGGCTATTGTGTGAAGGATAATCATCCAAGGCAGAATATATACTGTGCTCTGAAAATTATTTTACTATTGTTCTTGGAATCTACCCTATTCCTTAAGAAAAATTATTCTTGGCCTGGAGCATTAAAAATGACCATCTTCTCTGTGTCCTTAATGGCAGTATTTGTGTATCTTTTTTCTCTGAGCTTCATAAGAAAGCATGGGATTTCCATAAACATCAGAAAACTAAGTGTATCTGAGAAAGATTACCTATAGAAATACCATGCTAATGGTCGTTTGGGAATGGCAGCTTGAGTCTTTCATCTTGGATAAGATGGGAGAAAAAGGAAGTGATACCAACCCATTTCCATCTTTTAGATCATAATAGAAAGTAAAACTTAGTTTTGCTCTTTTATCTTTAGAAAAATGTTTATTTAGGGCAGCGCCTGTGGCTCAAAGGAGTAGGGCGCTGGCCCCATATGCCAGAGGTGGTGGGTTCAAACCCAGCCCCGGCCAAAAACCGCAATAAACAAAAAAAAGAAAGAAAAATGTTTATTTAAATCTTCTCTTTAAAATTTGACTGCACAAAGCAAAGGTGGGAGAACAAACAAAGCCAAGATTATTGTTGCTGGTTGAAGGGGAAAGAGGCATGTTGAGGCAGCTTGGTGAGGCAAAGGACATCAGACTGAGTGTCAGAAAACCCTGCACTAGTTCATACATAACTAGGTTGAGTGACTTGCAGCCAAGTCCTACTCTCTTTAGGCCCACTGTTCTCATATGGGTAAGTATTGTCCAAGGCTCCTTCTCATTTTGACATTCCCTACTTTGACAGACTATTCTTATATTTAGCAAGAAGATAACATAAAACATAATTTAAAAGACCTATTCTACTCTTGATTAGGCTGAACAACATCTCCAATTTCTAAAGAAAAAAGCTAACTTTTAATAACTAGAATGAAGATTTAAAATCCAGCAGAAGCGCTGTAAGTTGACCACCCGAAGGACTGTAACAAACTGGTCAATACATAGAGGCAGTCAACATAAGGAACTAGGCCTACTATACTGATAACGTACATGTCCTGGCTGTCTGGTCTGTGCAAATGAAGTCCACTTAAGGAGGTGGTCAATGTAGGGAGGTGGTCAACTGTAGAGGCTCTACTGTAATTGAAATAAAAGCCAGTTAATCTACCAACATGAACAAATTCTTTTAAAAGGTCAACATATTTATAGAATGTTTAACTCTTTTCTGGATATGATAACATTTTGCTGTCTAAAAGTTTCCAAGTGATTTCCCTATATTAAACCTGCAGGTAATGTCAGTCCCTTTAGAGTTGCTGAATATATGTTGATATTCAGGAAGCCACTAGCATCACTGGTGACACTGATCAAGACTACATGAAATGTCACGGAAGACTGATCAATCAGGAGAGACTTAAATTTATTATAATTATGTCTATAAAGGATTCTGTTAGAGGATCCAAGAAGTTAATAATCTTGACAGCAACTTTTACTGCAGTTGAGCCTTTATAAAAATATGACAAAAATGAACAGTTTTTTATTTCTTGTTGAAAATAAAACATTGAAAACATTGGCAAGAAGCTTTTCGTGAGTTCTCAAAATTACATTGAACTGGTCTGTCTTTTTTTTTTTTTATTAAATCATAGCTGAGTACATTAGTGTAATCATGGAGTACAGTGTGCTGGTTTCATATACAATCTGATAGCAACCTGTTTTCATCAACCTGTTTAACACACCCTTCATGGCATTTTCTTAGTTATTGTATGAAAACATTTGTATTCTGCATTTAGTAAGTTTTGCCTGTACCCTTCTAAGATGCACCATAGGTGTGGCCCCACCAATTACTCTCCCTCCATCCCAACCTCCCCCCTCCCCAAGTATTCTAATTCTTGAACATAGGATGCTTTTCTGTTTATTTAGGTAGTTTGTTTTGTTTTGTTTTGTTTTGTTTTTTGAGATAGAGCCTAAAGCTGTTGCCCTGGGTAGAATGCCGTAGCATCACAGCTCACAGCAACCTCTAACTCCTGGCTTAAGTGATTCTCCTGCTTCTGCCTCCCAAGTAGCTGGGACTACAAGCGCCTGCCACAATGCCTGGGTATTTTTTGGTTGCAGCCGTCATTGTTGTTTGGCAGACCTGGGCTGGATTCAAACTTGCCAGCTCAGGTGTATGTGACTGGCGCCTTAGCTGCTTGAGCCACAGGCGCTGAGCCATATTTAGGTAGTTTTTTATTTATTTCAGCAATTTTTAGTAGTTTTCACTGTACAATCTTGCACCTTTGTGGCTATGATGCCATAACATTCTATCTACTAAGGATGACAGAATGAGACTCTGTCTCAAAAAAAAATAAGGTGACTAAGCAACCTTCCTTGGTTAGGAAACAGAAGTCAGATACATCTCTGAATCCTAGCCATCACTTATAATAATGGGTATGTTGCTATGCCATATCAACATACCCATTATGAATGGGTATGAATTTCAGCTTATTTATCTGTAAAATGGGTTCACCAGAGTGTCCACCTCTTGACATCATTGTGAGGATTCTGTGAGAAGATACAAGTCAGGGCTTAGCCTAGGGCTGGACAGATTTCCTGTGACCCATAGGTGGTGATTCTTATGCCTGACTCTATACTGTATTTCTCACATATCTCAGTTTACGTGATTATTGCTATAGCCCTGTGTACTCTGAGGACCCTCATTTTGCATGTGAGAAAACTCAAGTACTAACAGGGACTTTCTTAAGAACACATAGCTAGGAAATGAGAAGCTAGCCTCAATTCCAAGCTGACTGACCTTGGAGCTTCCCACGGAGGCACTCAAGAAACCCCTCCAACATTATTATAAACTTTTTCAACCACGTTGCAAAGTTGAAAGACTTGTACAGTCACCAGTTACCTGTACACCCATCACCCACATCCCACAATTAACATTTGCCTGTGCTTACTTAATCGCCTATGTATCCATCTGATTTGGGGAGAGGATGCATTTAAAATTTGCAAACATCAGACTTCTTCTCCGTAAATACTTCAGCATGCATACCATTAAGTAGAGTTCATATTTGTTTCCAGATCTTTTTTTGTTTGTTTTTAGAGACAGAGTCTCAAGCTATGGCCCTAGGTAGAGTGCCATGGCATCACAGCTCACAGCAACCTCAACTCTTGGGCTTAAGTGATTCTTTTGCCTCAACCTCCCAAGGAGCTGGGACTACAGGCACCCGCCACAACACCCAGCTATTGTTGTTGCTGTTGTTGTTTTTGTCATTGTTGCTCTAGCTGGCCTGGGCTGGGTTCAAACCCACCAGCCTCAGTGCATGTGACCGGCACCCTACCCACTGAGCTAGGGGCGCCACCCAGATCTTTTTCTTTTCTTTTTTTTTTTTTGAGACAGAGCCTCAAGCTGTCACCCTGGATAGAGTGCTGTGGCATCACAGCTCACAGCAACCTCCAACTCCTGGGCTCAAACGAGTCTCTTGCCTCCACCTCCCAAGTAGCTGGGACTACAGGCGCTCACCACAACACCCGGCCATTTTTTTGGTTGCAGCCAGCATGGTTGTTTGGCAGGCCCGGGCTGGATTCGAACCCACTAGCTCAGGTGTACGTGGCTGGCGCCTTAACCTGTTGAGCCACAGGCACCGAGCCAGATCTTTTTCTTTTAAAGGGAAATACATGCTTGTCTTAGTTCAGGCTGCTGTAACAAATACCATCGACTGGCTAGCTTAAGTGACAATCACGTCTTTCTCACAACTCCAGAGAGTGGGAGCCTGAGATGAAGGTACCAGCATGGTCCGATCCTTGGTGAGGGTTCTGTCCTCCTGCTTTGAGGACAGGTGCCTTCTTGCTGTGTCCTCATATGAGGGGAAAGGGACATGCCTCATGTCTTTCTCCTTTTATATGGGCATTAATGCCACCATGAGGACCCCCATCTCATGACGTAGCATAGGCCCCCCTCCAAATCCCATCGTGTTGTGGATTAGGGCTTCAACACGGGAAAGGGAGGGAGGACAGGAACATCCGTCCACAGCGATGCTGTGCACTGCCTTCGATGTACATTCAGTAAACTTCGACAAGACCTATGTAACCAAACCTTTGTCAACCACACATGTCCCTTTATACCCCTTTCCAGTAATGCTGTGCTGCCCCCCATTCACACCTAGAAGCAACTGCTGTTCTTTTTTTACCATACATTATTTTGCCTCTTCTAGAATTTCAGGT
Organism: Arctocebus calabarensis; assembly: GCA_963573935.1. Taxonomy (NCBI): domain Eukaryota; kingdom Metazoa; phylum Chordata; class Mammalia; order Primates; family Lorisidae; genus Arctocebus; species Arctocebus calabarensis. Next base: position 21,800 of record CAUYON010108234.1, read on the forward strand.
AAGTGAGCAGCACAGCAGAAACTCATTGGCTTCTAGCTTTTATTTTTTTTTGCAGTTTTGTCTGGCACCAGGTTTGAACCCGCCACCCCTAGTATACGGGGTCAGAGCCCTACTCCCTGAGCCACAGGCGCCGCCTGGCTTCTAGCTTCTTTGACTCGGGGCTGTGGCTGTCATGTAGACCTTCCTTGGGCACTGAAGCCCTAATGGAAGTGAAGGGACTCCTCTGGGGTCACCCAGCACGTCCCGTCAGCAGAGTGTCTCTGACATCCGCCCTCCAAACCTCTCCCCACAGGGCGAGAGACTGAGCCATGCTGTGGGCTGTGCTTTTGCCGCCTGCCTAGAGCGAAAACAGCGTCGGGAGAAGGAATGTGGGGTCACAGCTGCCTTTGATGCCAGCCGTACCAGCTTCGCCCGGGAAGGCTCCTTCCGCCTGTCCGGGGGTGGGCGGCCCTCTGAGCGAGAGGCCACAGACAAGAAGAAAGGTGGGTGCTGCCCAGGGGGCTGGCTGGGTGTGGAGTGGGTAAAGGTGGGGCCAAGGGACCTGGTTTGGGGGGAGATCTGCAGTGGTCCAGGGACTCTGTGGTTTACAAAGCAGGGCAGTAACCGCAAAGTTTGGTTGCAGGTTACAGAGCACCCATCAGTTTAAGTTCTCTGGGCAGTATCCTGTAGGCCATGAATCAGGCCAAGTTCACCAAGTAGTTTACTACCTGCTAACTTGGGGGTTCCCAGGGCTTCTCAAGACCTATGAAGTCAGTTTGCAGGATTATGACTGGTATTTTTTTTTTTTTATTGTTGGGGCTCCATTGAGGGTACAAGAAACCAGGTTACACTGATTGCATTTGTTAGGTAGTCTCTCTTACAATCGTGTTTTGCCCCAAAAAGGTGTGGCACACACCAAGACCCCACCCCCCTTGCTCCTTCCCTCTTTGCTGTTCCTTTCCCCACCCCTCCCTCATTCTTTCTCTCTCTGCTCTCCCCTTCTCCCAAATGACTAGTATTTTTAAAAATGAAATAGAGGATTCAGGCCGGTAGCTGGAGCCTATAATCCCAACTACTCAGGAAGCTGAGAAACAGGAGCATCACTTGAGGCCAGGAGTTGGAGATCAGCCTGGACAACAGAGGGAGCCTCCCTCTCTACAAAAACATTAAAAATTGCTAAGCATATTTGACTGGGCACCTGTGGCCCAACGGGCTAAGGCGCCAGCCACATACACCTGAGCTGGCGGGTTCAAATCCAGCCCGGGCCCGCCAAACAATGACGGCTGCAACCAAAAAATGGCCATTGTGGCGGGCGCCTGTCGTCCCAGCTACTTGGGGGGCAGAGGCAGGAGACTCGCTTGAGCCCAGGAATTGGAGGTTGCTGTGAGCTGTGATGCCACAGCACTCTATCCAGGGTGACAGCTTGAGGCTCTGTCTCAAAAAAAAAAAAAAATTGCTAAGCATAGGCCAGGCACCCTGGTTCATACCTATAATCCTAAAACTCTGGGAGGCCAAGGCAGTTGGATCCCTTGAGCTCAGGAGTTCAAGACAAGCTGAGCAAGAACAAGGCCCCGTCTCTGCAAAAAATAAAGAAATAAATAACTGGGTATTATGGCAGGAGCCTGTAGTCCTGGCTACTTGGGAGGCTGAAGCAAGAAATCATTTAAGCCCAAGGGTTTGAGGTTGCTGTGATACCACTGCACTCTACCAAGGGCAACAAAATGAGACTCTTTCTTAAAAAAAAAAAAATTTGTCAAGAGTTGTAGGGCAACACCTGTGGCTCAGTGGGTAGGGTGCCAACCCCATATACCGAGGGTGGTGAGTTCAAAACCAGCCCCAGCCAAACTGCAACAAAAAAATAGCCGGGTGTTGTGGCAGGCACCTGTAGTCCCAGCTACTCGGGAGGCTGAGGCAGGTGAATCACCTAAGCCCAGGAGTTGGAGGTTGCTGTGAGCTGTGTAACACCACAGCACTCTACCAAGGGCAATAAAGTAA
>CAUYON010108235.1:0-17065 GCA_963573935.1 Arctocebus calabarensis
AGATCTTTGGTCATTTTGTCTTTGAACTGGTTGAATTCTTGAGACATCTCCTGAATTAATCCTATAATCTCTACCTCCATGTTTGTTTCCATTTTAATAATCTTGCTTGCAATCCAGATTCTAAATTCGATTTCAGACACCTCCGCTATCTGTTTGTTGATGGGATAGTCTGGATTGGATGGTTTGTCATTTTGGGGGAGAGTTGCACCATTCTGTTTATTCACGTTGCCAGAGTTTTTCCGCTGGTTCCACCCCATGTTTGTTTTTCAGTTTTTAGCTATATGAGCAGGACAGTGAAATTGGACTGGAAACTTCTACGGTTGTGGTTGACCAGCCCTCCACCTAGGTACTGGTGTGGTGACTGCAGCCTGTAAAGTTCAAGAGTTCCAGTCCAATTGTAAATGCTGTCACTCTGGATTGTGGATGAGTTGGAGTTCTAGACTTCCAATCTGGGGCAGGGGGTGAACTGAAGTATCAAGATGGCAAGGAAAACATTTATAACACCAATCACATTAGGAGCAAATGGGCTAATACACTCGTAGAAGGGCTACCAGAGACATAAGCCCACAGATGCGCTCACAGTCAGAAACATCAACTTACAAACAAAACGTAACAAACAGCCAATCACAGAACAACAGCTAAGAAAAAAAAAAAAGAATTCTACAATAAAAATGCTTCTTGTAAAATACTTGAGAATAGAGAAGAAAAAAAACCTCTAACAAATATGTTATAAGCACTCTTAGAAGCTATAAGAAGGGAAGGAGAGGAGGGAGAGAGAACGAAGAAATTAACACAGGAGAGGAAGAAGAAATGTTCAGTAGAGAATAGGAGGTAATAAAAATAGTCTAAGAAAAGAAAGTGAAATAAAGAATTATTTATTGATGGTGCCTCCAAGAAAAGGATATTCACAAAAAAAACCCAATCTCAAAAATATTATTCTTATATGTATATAGAAATAAAGGTCCTTATGTATGCTGCTATTGACATCTTAAGTGGAATTAATTTATAATGCAATATACTTTGTGAACACCAGATGGCGCTGTGAGTGGTTCTCAGGCTTATATGTGTTCACCGATTGTAATGATTCTATGGAAACCATACTATCTTGCCAGTCGCCATTTTTGGAGTTTCTCCGCAGGTTTGCATTGGAAAAGGAGATTTATTCTGGGTGCTCAGCTCCAAACCCCATTCACATCCGACCCCCAAATCTCGACCTCCAACCTTGGTGCGCAGGTCGTCCAAAACTCTCTGCTCTGCCCTCCCACTCTCTCGCAGTCCGGCAAAAATGATCTGCTGTGAGAGGGGAGCACGGGAGCAGGGCTCATGGTGACTGCAGGTGGGGGTGGCTTGCAGTGGGTGCGGATCTTGGGCGGCGGCGGTGGCGGCGGCGGTGGTGTCATGAACACGGGGTGGCCGCACTGCGACTCACGGTAGCAGTGGCATCAGTGGCTGCACCATGACTGGCAGCAGCAGCAGTGGCAGTTGCTATGGCCGCCCTCGCAAAGGCCGCAGGGGCTGGAGGGGAGGGGGCTCCATGGGGCTGTTGGTGGGACCTTGAACTGCCGGTTATTCTCCAGCTGAAGTGCTCGGGGGCCCTCTTCACCAACTTCCACAGCTCAAAGTGTCTTTTCCACACCTCTCAGGCTTCACCAAGGTCCTTGCCTATTGTAACACTGACTGGTCACCCACTCTCTCTCTCGTTGGTCTGGGGAAAAGGCGCTCGCCATTTTGAACATTCCAATGTGTCTGTCTGGCAGAGTCCGGACCCCTCGGCTCACGCCAGGGCTGCCTGTGTCTCCGTGGTTCCTAGCAGAGCCCCTTTCTGATTGGCAAACTCTGAGTTCCACGCTTCAGTGGAATTTTCTCCAATTAGGGCTTGTGGGTTGGGACCTGCTGTCCTCCCTGTGGGAGGGGCCGGCTGCCCCTCCGCTGGGCAGGGGGAAATGGTTTGCAACAGTTTCCACAGTTAAGAACTATATTTCAAACACGCCAATCCTACCAGTCTCTGTGTCTCACCAGCTGCCCGTCCACTCCAATAGTTCACACGGGGAAAGATCCAGAGCTCCCACCCTCTCACCTGCTGACCGGGGAGAGATGGGCTACAGGACTGTCTCTGCCGCCATCTTCCAGCACTCGACTGTTAAACATTTTGTAAATGTTATCTCATTTAAAATATTGTCTGACTATACCAAAGAGAAAATTAAAGGGAAGCATATGTTAGAAACCATTAAGAAAAAGATCTTAGAATTTTGAGTTAAGAGAGTAGTTGAATGAAATTCTCTTAATCCTATCCATTCCTGCTTTTCTTTTCTGAAACTAAACCACTTCTTTTGATTCTTTATGTGGCCTTCAGAAAATACCACATCAGTTATGAGAGGATAGTTGGATGAAACACTAAAGATAAACAGATATTCTCAAAACCAAAAGGTGTCCTACTTCCACAATTTGTCATTTAAATCTTTCCTGTGGAAGACAAACCTCTACCCCAGGATCAGAAGAAAGTTTTTGTAATCTGACAATAGACAAGGCCCTGGTGGGACAAAAAAGAATGACCTTTCAAATATCACCTTGGTTCCTATCTCTGCCTCTCTGTGGGCTACAAACTTATAGAAAGAGCACCGCTTATAATGTTTCAAGGCTTTTCAATCCCAGCTTCCATCTAGCACCAGGGAGGGTGCTCACACTTTTCTCTCTGAAATTTGGAACATACGTCTTATCAGTTTCAATCAGAACAGAGCTACTCACAAGGCTCAAGGGAGCCCTCTCATTTTCATATCTTATCTCCTGAAAATTCATGCTCACCAAGGTTTTCTAATCCTGATAGGGGAAAAAACATAAGAATTAGCAAATTACACATGGGTTTCTCCTACATTTGGTAACCATATCATATATAAGTGAAACAACTGTGCAGGTGAAATATGTTAGATACAGTCTGCTACATAATGGTGTCTTCAAGAAGGCATTTCAGTGAGCACAATGTACTCACATACTGTTCGCTTCAGTGGCAACTGTGGAGTGATTTTACAATCACCATCACTAATATCATTTTTAAGATAACATAACAGGACATAATTTGTTCAAGGCAAGTATGGTGAAGTACACCTTAAAGGTTATCCTTAATGCCTTTTCTTTCTAGGCAGTTTCATTTATAAACATGAAGTTATCAGTCCTTCTTCCTCTGCCAGACTATTCTTCTTTCCCACTTTTTCAAACAAACTCCATGATTCTGCAAAGTTTTTCTTACCAGACCACATCGATACAGGAAGCTTTTAGGTGGTCACAAAAATTTAAATAGAAACATTGTTCAAAGTTTACAGCACTAAATGGATGTATTAGAAAAGGAGGAAGGAGAGGAAACAGTAACTTATGCTGCTTCTGTAGGAAACCAGAAAAAAAGGGCAAATTGATTTTAAAATGTAAGCTGAAAAAAAGGAAATAAAATTGAGCTGAAATTAATAAAATGGAAAAATAGACAAAATCAATAAAATCAAAAGGAAGTTCTTAGAGAAGATCAATAAAATTTATAAAGCTATACTCAACTGACCAAGATAAACCAGGGAAGTTGCAAATTATGGACATCATGAATGAGAGAAGAGACCTCATTACTGATCTAAGGAACAGTAAAAGATAATAACCATGTGGAGTGGCTCACGCTTGTAATCCTAGCCTCTGGAAGGCCAGGGCATGTGGATCACTTGAGCTCAGGAGTTCAAGGCCAGCCTGAGCAAAAGTGAGACCATACCACTACTTAAAATAGAAAAATGAGCTGGGTGTCTGTAGTATCAGCTACTTGGGATGCTGAGGAACAAGAATCGCTTGAGCCCAAGAGTTTGAGGTTGCCATGAGCCAAGACACCACAACATTCTACCCAGGGCTATTAAGTGTGACTGTGTCTCAAAAAACAAAAAAAACCTCAAACCAAAGGTAAAAAATACCCCAAAGTGATTATTTTTAGGAGGCTCTGCATCCCAGAATGTCAGAGGCCTTCCAGTTTGGAGATCCTGAGATGCATCAACTTTCTTAAAAACCAAGGAGGCCACTTAGTGTGGTCTTTAAATCAGGTTTGGAGTGTTCTATAGACAAGATACTTTTTATTTAATGTTATTCTTTCAACATCATATTTTTGTATTTTTTTAATATAATAATGTAAGGCATCACTCACAGGCAAATACAAGCTTTAAGGAGATTCATGCTCAAATTTGTTTTACTGATAGGGTGTGCAATTAAAATGCGCACAAACTACTATCCTAGTGAAGGAAGTAAAGAGGAAAGTGCTAAATTCATTCCATGTTTAAGGGACAAAAAGAGAAAGCTATGAAGCACTTAGCACACAATGTCTGCAATTTTTAGTACTCTTCAACTTTTTCCCTTTTCTATTTCAAAACCAATTGCCACCATTTATCTGACAGAAGTATTTTTGGAATTTTGACCATTCATGTCCATTCTAACTGTCTAAATTTTATTAACTAATGGTGTTGAAAGTCCTGTAGCATTTCTGTAAGGATTTCTCCACTGCCATAGAGTATAGAACCATAAATGGGTCCTATGAGTGCTCTGATAGCTTCAGTATCAGTATCTGGATAAGTGCTTGGAGATAAGTATCCAAATACTTACCCCAGATTTTAATGTCACTTCTCACTCTTAAAATGTACTCTCCTCTTAAACCAACTGGAGCTCTCTAAATAAGACAAATTAATTCCTAATTCCCCCAGGGACTCATGCTCCCCTTCACATGCATAACAGTGCAATACACGTATTCCACACACTCACTGAAAATATAACTTCAACATCCTTCTCAATGTTCTCATTCCACTAACAGCCTGGCGACCTCTGTGTGCTTCCAGGGATTTCAGTGTTGATAGAAGCACGGATATCATCTTTCTCCTCATGTGTTCCCAGCACCCAATTAGCATTAGCAGGATAACTGGACAGGCCTTTGTTTGCATTCAAATCTCCAATGTGTTTGTGGCCACTGCCCTCAAGAAAATCAACTTGTCTGTATCCTGATGTCCTTTCAGGACACGGAGTTTGTTTACTGTCCTCCTTACCCACCCCCTTCTCTTTCTCTTAAGCTGCCTTCATCTCATCCAGCTCCACCTCTTCCACCTGATCCTCCTCTTCCCTCCTCACCTACTCTCCCTCTCCTCCTCCACCACCAGGTTTAGAAGCATATTGCATTTAATACTCCTCCACTCCTCCTCCATAATATTTAAAAGTACATCACTCCTACTCCTACTCTTCCTCCTCCCATTACTGAGATCCCACTGTTGGTGGGATCACATTCACCACCCTTCTCATCTTTCCAGAAAACACTTAACATCAGCAGGATCACTGGACAGGCCTCTGTTTCCATCAAAGTATCTAATGATTTTATCACTTCTACCTTTGAAGATCCTTGATTGGTTAACATCCAGCCACACTTACCAGATAATAAGGTTGTTTAGGACATCAGTGTGGGGGTCTGGGAGACTCTAACTTCACCAGCCACCTACAGAGGCCACTTAAAGCAGGCTTCTTTGGGAATGAAGCCATGAGTACACGAATAACTGGGGTACTTTTCCCGCCATCTCTCAGAGGAGAAACAGTCAAGGGGTGGAAGGGCAGGTAGAAAGGAGAATGTGGTTCAAGGCAGTGCAGAGAGATCACAAGCCCCTGAAAGGGCCAAAGAGGCAGGGCCATTACACAACTCTGCGTGGTAGGTGAAGAGAGATGGGTCAACAACTAACTGGATCCCAGGCTGAATCCAGGAGACATGGGGTGGGCAGGGAACTGGAGTGTGGCTGCTTTGGTGGCCCATCTAGGAGCCTGTGGCCAGGTGGCAGCTACTGAACTCACAGAGAGGAGTTCAGGAGCGTCACCCACTTACCTAAAAACAGCTGTCACCAGAAGCTACAGCCTCCCCTCTCCCATTTTAAGCCACCACAGCTCAGGAGCCCATAAGAGACACTCAACACTGCCATGTCCATCATGGAGTGAGCAGCTCTAGGTTGACATGGAAGGTAACATCAGAGCATGAGCCAACCAGGGCTGTCAGAAGGGCATTACCATGGAGACCAGGCACATCTTCCTTGTGACCAAACAACCATCAAAAAATGGTGGGTTTGAGGCTAATTTAAAACCATCATTAATGTGTATAGACAGAACCATACTAGAGAAGGTCCTTATAGTTACACCAAAAATGGAGCCAGACCTTGTTTTGGATCCCAGTTAAGTGATCCTGAAAGAGCCCAGTGAGATGACCCAGAAGGTACACAACCATTCAGGCTTCCTATTTGCACATGTTAACAAGAAGATTCAAGCAACAAAAAATGTTGATCGCTTGGACTAGGGCAGTGCCCCTACTCAACCACTCACCACTCACACATCTCTTAATATCAATCTCCTTCAGGGAAAATCCCTATTTCCTCATACACATGTAGATGTCTCCTTCACAGACATGGGCCAGAGCTCCACTGACCGACTTTGTTACACTTTTTCTGTATGTCTATCTGTAGGTAATGAACAGTCTCTCTTGAACTCAACTTTCCCTGTGAATATGTCATACACCAGCCCCTCCTCTTCCCCTGCTCTTCTGGTTCCATGTCCTTCTCACCCACCTCCACCTCAGCCAATTTCACCTCATCCCCACCTGCCCTTCTCAGGATCTCACTGTTGGGGAACCTTGAACATCATCCTTGCCTTCTCAGCTTTCCTCCAACCCATTAGCATTGTCGGAATCACTGGGAAGGCCTCCTTCTGCATTAATACTGTGAATGTTTCTCTGAGTTCTGTCCTCAAGATATGGAATTTATTTGGGTCCTGCCTCTCTCTTGGGATGGCAAGTTTGTTTAGGACCTGAGTGGAGGTGCCCAGCATGGGGTCTCTGACATCAGCTGCCGTGTACAGAAGCCACCTCAAGCAGGCTTCTCTGGGAACAAGGCCACACACACACAGAACTGAGCTGGGCTTTTCCCCCTATCGCTCAGAGGGGAACTGTGCTAGGGTGAGGGAGCGGTCATGGCAGCCAGACAGGATAATGTGCTCCAAGGCATTGCAGAGAGACCACAAGCCCCTGAAAGGGCCAAAGAGGCAGGGCGGTTAGCAAGACTATGCCTGGTAGGAGAAGAGAGATGGGTCCACAACTAACTGTATCCCAGCCTGAATCCAGGAGACATGAGGTGGGCAGTGGACTGGAGTATGGCTGCTTTGGTGGCCCAGTTCGGACCCCATGGCCAGGTGGTGGTTACTGATCTCCCAGACTGGAGTTGGGGAGAGTTTCCCTCTCACTTGAAAGTAGCCTTCACTGGGGTCTACAGATTCTTCCCTCCAAATTTAAGCCCCCTCAGCTCAGGAGCCCATAAGAGATACCCACCACTGTCAAGTCCGCTGCAGAGCCAGCCACTCACTGCTGGGATGGAAATTAATGTCAGAGTATTGACCAATCAGGGCTGTTGGAAGAGCATTACCAGGGAGATGAGGCACACCCACTTTGTGACCCACAACCATCAAAACCACAATGGATTTGAGGCAAATTTATCAACTGTCATTAATTTGTCCTTATGTCAGAAAAACAGACAGAACTCTACTAGTGAAGGTCCTTATATTCACACTAAAAATGGAACCAAACATTGTTTTGTATCCCAATTAAGTGACCCTGCAAGAGACCAGTGAGATTACATGGGAGCTAGACAATCATTTGGACTACCTGTTCATATGTGTTAACAAGAAGATTCAAGCAACAAAGAATGTGGATTGTTTGGATTAGGGCAGTGCCTCTACTTGAAACTCATATATGTCTTAACATCAGTCTCATTAAGGAAAAATCCATATTTCTTCATCCACGTATACATGTCTTCTTCAAAGACATGGGCCAGAGCTCCACTGACTGATTTCATTACACTTTTGCTTTATGAGAGCAGAAGGGACTATCCGTAGTTAATTAATGGTCTCTCTTGAGTTCAAGTTTCAATGTGAATATGGCATCTTCCTCCCCCTTCTCTTCCCCTCCTTCTCCTCCCATAATCTTCTTTTTCCTCCTACTCTGGCTTCACCTCCTTCCCACCCACCTCCACATCAGCCACCACCTCCTCCTTCAGCTGCAACTCCTCCTTATCCCCACCTGCCCTTCCCAGGATGTCACTGTTGGGGGATATCAAACACCATCCGTCCCTTCTCAGCTTCCCGCCAACCATTAACATTGGAGGGATCATTGGACTGGCCTCCTTCTATATTAATACTGCCAAAGTTTCTGTGAGTTCTGTCCTTAAGTAATGTAATTCATGTGGGTCTCTCCTCTCTCTTGGGATGGCAAGTTTGTTTAGGATCAGAGTGGATCTGCCCAGCAAGGGGACTCTGACATTAGCTGCCATGTACAGAAGCCACCTAAAACAGGCTGTTCTGGGAACAAGGTCATATACACAGAACTGAGCTGGGCTTTTCCCTCTATCTCAGGACAGGAGGGAAACTGTCCTGTCTTGTGGGAATGGCATGGCAGCCAGACAAGAGAATGTGCTCCAAGCAGTGCAGGGAGACCATAAGGCCCTGAAAGGGCCAAAGAGGCAGGACGGTTAGCATGACTATGTCTGTTAGGTGAAGAGAGATGGGTGAAGAACTAACTGGATCCCAGCCTGAATCCAGGAGGCATATGAGGGGAAGGGCACTGGAGTGTGGCTGTTTTGGTGGCCCACTTAGGACCCTGTGGCCAGGTGGCAGTTTCTGAACTCCCAGGGATTAGTTGGGTAGCATTCCCCACTCACCTGAAAGTAACTGTCACCAGAGGCTACAGCTTCCCCTCTCCCGATTTAAGCCACCTCAGCTTGGTTGTCTGTAAGAGACAGCCACCACTGCCGTTTCTGCCACAGAGTGAGCTCCTCACAGTTGGGTTGGAAGGTAACATCAGAGCATCAGCCAATCAGGGCTGTTGGAAGGGCATTACCAGGGAGACCATGTAAACCCTCTTTGTGACCCACAACCATCAAAAAATCGAAGGATTTGGCTGGTGCCTGTGGTTCAAAGGAGTAAGGCGCCGGCCCCATATGCCAGAAGTGGGGGGTTCAAACCCAGCCCCGGCTCAAACTGCTAAAAAAAGCAAAACAAACCCCCACCAAAACAAACAAACAAAAAACTGATGAATTTGAGTCAAATTTATCAACCGTCATTAATCTGTCCTATGTCAGAAATAGAGGGAACCATACTAGAGAAGGGCTTTATATTCACACCAAAAATGGAACCAGACTTTGTTTTGGATCCCAAATAAGTGACCCTGCAAGAGCCCAGTGAGATTACACAAGAGCTATACATCCATTCAGGATTCCTCTTCCCACATGTGGTCAAGAAGATTCAGGGAACAATTGCCTGAAAACCCTTCACTTGGAAAAATAATTCATCACATACCACCATGCCCCCAATTTTACTTTACTCCTCTGAATTATGTCTGAGCTGTCTCAAATTCAAGTTTCTATGCCATCTGCAGAAGCCAGGTCTCTGGCAGAAAAAGTTTCTGTAGAGAGTAGAAGTATGTTGTCATTTGGGAACAAGGCAATGGTAAAAGAAACAAAGATGAGACAATTTTGGATCGCTGGGACTAGGGCAGTGCCCCTACACTACCGCTCACACATCTCTCAGCATCAATCTCTAAGGAAAAATCTGTATTTCCTTATACATGTATAGACGTCTCTCCTTCAGAGACAGGGGCCAGAACTCCATTGAATGAGTTCGTTACAGCCTTCTCCTCCAGTTTGACCTCCTACAGCAAAAGTCCTTACAGCACTAACATATGTGGGTTTATCACCTGAACAAAATCAATCCAGTATTCAAAAATAATAACAACAAAGATCTCTTTTCTAGAAACAGAAGAGAATTTGATTCATCCAATACCCTCATGATTAAGCTCCTTGACAACTAGTAATAGAATGGAATTCGTAAAACTACTAAAAACTTTCAGTGAAAAATCCTCACCCTGACACTCTGATTCACATAAGGTAAAAATATCTTGACATCTGAGGAAAACATTATCATTGTGTTTTCATGAAACTGGATGTATTATTCAGAAAAGCTACAATATAAAATAAGAGACCAAATTCTCCCTGCTGGAAACAGAGAAATAAGAACTGTCTTTTCATGTTGATAACACACACTTGAATGTGAATGTTTGTAAGAAATTCACAGAAACTTACTTGAACTAATAAATGAGTTCAGCAAGTTCTCAAAATACAAGATGAATATCCAAAATTCACTTGTAGTTTTATACTAGCAATGAGCATTACTGAAATGAAATTACAAAAACCATTTCATCGAGAATAGTATCTAAAAGAACATACAAGGAAACTTAAGAACTCTAATGCAAGCCTACTACACAGAAAATAAATTTCTTCAAAGAAATTTTAAAAAAACTGAACAGACCTCTTTATTCTGATTTACACATATACTTTCATATCAAGTATGCCAGTTTGAACTTGACAGAATAAAATGAAAAATTTTCACATTATCTTTATTACTAAAAAGTGTGGGATAGACAACTCATAAACTCAAAAATAATTAAGTCTACATTGTTTAGAATAGCTCATCCTAATTTTTCTATTTCACATCTAATGTAATTCACATAGACTTTCTCCCAGAACTTTATACTGGATGTCTTAATTCATATTTGGTAAATATTTCAGATTGCTAGTAAGCTTATTGGAGATTTCTACTCAGTGCAGGAACTCAGAAAGCCCAAAGCTGCTGGGAAGCAGCAAATATTTTCCTACACATGTTGAGGTACAACAGTTACAGGAATGATGCCCATTTACACGGACTGACACGTATGTTCTTACTGTAGGAGAAATTGCATCTAATTTTTAGCCATGTTTCTTACCTGCTATATGAACTGCTAAACTAACTCCACAGCCAGGAGAACTGCTCACCACAGCGGATTTTGTCTCCTGGCTGGTGCCATAATTTTGTCCTTCACAGGCTACAGCAATGACTGCCATATTGGTAGATTCAGTGAAGAAGAGCCCAAGCCATCTACCCACTGCACCCAGCTAGCGGCACCGCATACCTTCAGCACAGAGAGGCAGGGCGAGCACCTCTCAGCACCTATCCTGTTGCCGTTAACCTTCACATGCTAGGTCACTGTGCACCTGGCAGTGGACTCTGCCTCCCAGCCCTGCCAGAAGGGGGCAGACGGGTCTCAGGGGCTGCCCAGAGCCCTTACTCAGCATGTCCAATATTGTGCAGGTGGGCAGAGGCTTCCAGATTTGCTCTCCACCACACAGGTGCAGTGATGGTGGTCCCAGGGAAAAATGCTCTTGGGATCAGGAGTCATAGCTCTAGAGAGAAACAGAGGTGAGCCAGGACAGGCCCCACTCTACTGCCAGGCCCACCTTGGGGCCCTTACATGATGCCCTCCAAGGAATCTTGGCCCTCACAGTTCTTCAGCCAAGAGATACAGGCAGGGGTTCCTGGAGACCAGACCATAAGTAAGAGTGTGGGAGGCCATCAGAGCCAGCAGCATTTTCTCCATCTACGGAGGCTGATTTCCATGAGAGACCTCTGCTGGTGCAAGTGTACAAGAGGGTCATTGCTAAGGTCGGAGCCCAACCCTGTTTCACTTGACCTCTGCCTGGGATAGCAGCCCCTGTGTCATGAGATACCCTACTATATAGGAAAATGGTTGGCTTTTTAGGGACCCTGCCTGGATGAGATCAGGTTCTCAAGAGCCTGTACACCATGTCCCCTACATCTGGGCATGCTCACTGCTGAGCCATATGACCCTTTCCCTTCTTGACTCCTTTTACCAAACAGCTCCTCCTCCAAGCAGCTCCAGGAATAGCATGAGACTTTTGTTTGTGGTTCCTAGTGAATTAATTTATTTCCCAACAGCCCCAGTGGCAAGTGCTCTAACCACTGAGCCTTGGTGCTGCCTTCTAGTCTTATTTTCAAAGAATTGATTCTCACAAAGTTTTGATGTGTTTCTAAACACACACAACCTCTCAAACAGATGCCTTTACCTATCATTACTTGCATGCTTTTGATCATGCTCATTTGCCACAGGCTTAAAGAGAATGTAATGAAAATAAATGGACTGATACACAGCTGACTGTTATCAAAGCTTCTGTCTGTTTTTAAGTTGTGTTTGTGCGTGGGCACCTATTTATTCCCTTCCGATGGAGGATTGAGCATGCTGCCCAGCTCTTCCCTTGTCTGTTTTGCATTGGTTCTTCAACTATTGTTGATTACTCAGTTTTTCATGCCTTAAATCGACCTGGACTCTCTGATACGAAGAAAAAAATCCTCAAATTATTGATTATATGAATTCTGACCTCCTCACGATGAATTTGGAATCTTGTGTTACAAGTAAGCATTGGAGTCTTTCATTAGCCAAAGAATCTAACCTCCTTTCCTATAAATGTCCCAAATTATTTTATTTTCTGAGACACAGGTCACGTTTTCCCCAATTTGTCTGTAATATTATCTATCCATCATGGTTTTGCACCTATCCCACTTTCCATGTTACCTTCCTTGACTGTGACACTCACAGCAACCTCTTTCCCTCTGAAAATACTTCATATTGCTGCTGGTGTTGACACTTATTTAGAATGCCTCAGTGGCTAGAGTGTTACAGTACAAATGAGAAGGGTTGTGCAGTAGAAGAAATCAGCAGATGTGTGGTAGGTGGCACCAGAGCAACCAGGAAAGTAACCTCCTGTTGGTAAGATTAGATCTATGCAGAAGCACTTCAGAAAAAAAATCTTTCATGATTCAAAGACATTCACAAAACAAAAATATGTGGTGGGTGGTCAATCATTGCTGGACATGTAGATCTAAGAAACAGCCATCATTGAGCTCTAGCAAATTTGCCAAGATAAATGACACTTTTGGAGGTTTCCTGGTGTTCCCTAATGATACTTAACTACTACACATCTGCTGATTCCTTCTACTACATGGCCTCCTCATTTCTTCTGTAACACTCTAGCTACTTTTATCTACTATGATTTTAAGAAGTGACTTGTTGAATTATTGACAAGTAATAACCACTGGACTTGATGGTTCTTTATCCTAATTTTATGAGGTGTTCTCCACCCCTACCTGTGTGACTTGTTCTGCCTGTGTCCAGCAGAGGTGGGCTTGCAAAGCCTTAAGTTCCTTCATCTCCTGGAGCACTTGCTTCAGCAATACAGGTTCTTCCCTGATTGCAGATGTCTCCTTATACTGAAGATATTAAATGAAAAACAATTAAGCAAAAGAATTAGCACTCTGAATTCTTTCACCTCCCTTTTCTTGTGATTTCTCCTACTATTCCCCCTTCTCATTTCTACAGTAACACTCTAACTACTGTTATCTACTAAGACTTTAAAAAGTGACTTGTTGAATTATTAACCATTATTAACCACTGGACTTCATGGTTCTTTGTCCTATTTTACGAGGTATTCTCCACACGTACCTTTGTGACTTGTTCTGCCTGTGGCTGGCTGAGCTAGGCTTGCAAAGCCTTAATAAGTTCCTCCTTCTCCTGGAGCAGTCGCTTCAGCAATACAGATTCTTTGTGATTGCGGATGTCTCCTTATACTGAAGACATAAAAGGAAAAACAATGAAGCAAAAGAATTAGCACTCTAAATTCTTTCACCTCCCCTTTGTGTGATTTCTTCTATTATTCACCTTTCTCATTTCTACTGTAACACTCTAGCTACTTTTATCTACTAAGACTTTAAAAAGTGACCTACTGAATTAATAGTCAAGTCTGAACCCACTGGACTTTATGGTTCTTTACCCTAGTTTTACTAGGTATTCTCCATCCCTACCTGTGCAGCTTTTGTTCTGCCTGTGTACTTATAGTACAAGAATATGGGGAAATGGGTAAAGGATGGAAGGGGGAGGGGGAGGGTGGGTGGAGAGAGGGTAAATGGTGGGATCACACTTATGGTGCATCTTAGAAGGAACAGGTGAAACCTACTAAATGCAGAACACAAATGTTTTCACATAATAAACGAGAAAATCTCATGAAGGTTATGTCAAACAGTTGGATGAAAATATTTCAGATTGTATATGAAGCCCGCACACTGTAACCCATGATTGCACTAACGTACACAGCTATGATTTAATAAAAAAAAAAAAAAGAAAGAGAAAAGAAATCATCGAACAACTTCCTTGCAACTGGGCATGGTGAGTCTGGGGAGAGAAAACTCCAGGCATCTCTGGGTGATAGGATATGCCCAGAAACATCCCTTTGGGGACACAGGGAATCAGCATGAGACTTCTGAACCCTATGAGGAGGACAAAAGCAGTGGAGAACTGTCAAATTTTTGCTTCTGTTCATTTGATCTAATCCCGCCAGCAGCTATAAGTACAGTAGCAGTGAGAGTGCCAACTGGAAAGGCCTGACCTGTGAGTTGCTTTGGTTTTTTTTGGACTTGGCACTCAGTTGAACTATCTTGGGAGAACTTGGGCAAGACTGCAGAGGACTTTAAGCATTGTCTAGGGCCCAAGACTGAGCCGCTGAGCAGGACGGAGCTAGTAGTGTTCAGCTGTGGGCCATCAAGAGCCATTATGGGGGAACTGCCCCAGCAAGCTCAGCCCTCAGTGTCGCAGAGCAAGAATCGGGCAGGAGCAAGTAATCTAGTGACTTAGCAGCCTAAAGGCAGAGACACTCATGAAGAAGAATCACATCAGTGCAACGGATGTGTTTGTTTTTTTTTTGAGACAGAATCTCACCTTGTCACCCTTGATAGAGTGAAATGGCATTATAGCTCACAGCAAACTCAAACTCTTGGGCTCAAATGGTTCTCTTGCCTCAGCCTCCCAAGTAGCTGCTACTGTAGGCACCCAACATGATGCCCAGCTATTTTTAGAGATAAGGGCTGGCTCTTGCTCAGGCTAGACTCAAACTCCTGAGCTCAGGTGTTCCACCCACCTTGGCCTCCCAAAATGCTAGGATTATTGGTATGAGCCACCACAACGGGCCTAGTTGTCTATCAGTTTTAGCCATTTCAAAACAATTTATAAAAAGCAGAGCAGACTTAAAATATATACCTCAAAAGTTCTCAGCAGGTTTAAGGTCAATACACTATATAGAGGTATGAGAAACTGCTGCAATTTCACACTGTCAAGAAACACATAGAAAAACAACTAAAAAGTGGCTCTTTCAGGTAATATAATCACTACCACCACCTATAGGATGATGTTAATGCTGTTAGATGCTGTTTTTCCTCTTTAGAAAACTGAGCTACTAAGAGAATATCCATCTATATTAGCAGAAGAAATAAACACAGTCAGTTGTTCAATAAATATTAACTATTGGCTTGGCGCCCGTAGCACAGTGGTTACGGCACCAGTCACATACCACCAAAGGTGGTGAGTTCAAGCCTGTCCAGGCCAGCTAACCAATGAGGACAACTACAACAAAAAAATAGCCAGGTATTATGGTGGGGCATCTGTGGTCTCAGCTGCTTAGGAGGCTAAAGCAAGAAAATAGCTTGAGCCTAATAGTTTGAGGTTGCGGTGAGCTGTGACACCATGGTTCTCTACCAAGGGTAAGACGGTGAGACTCGGTCTCAAAAAGTATACACATAGTAACTATTATTTTTACTAATTTTTGATGTTGATCATTACTCTGAAAAGTTCCATGCTTATTAACTAGAAAAAATTAGCAATATTATTTTAAAGTTGCTTTAAATGCAGGTATTACCTAAAAGAAAAGTCTTGGAAATGTTTCCTTCTCTTGTTTCAAGTGACAGAGATAAGAATTCCTTCCCCAGGGGTGCTGGAAGATGGCAGTGGAGACGGTCCCGTAGCCCATCTCTCCCCGGTCAGCAGGTGAGAGGGTGGGAGCTCTGGATCTTTCCCCGTGTGAACTATTGGAGTGGACGGGCATCTGGTGAGACACAGAGATTGGGAGGATTGGTGTGTTTGAAATATAGTTCTTAACCATGGAAACTGTTGCAAACCATTTCCCCCTGCCCGGTGGAGGGGCAGCCGGCTCCTCCCACAGAGAGGACAGCAGGTCCCAACCCACAAGCTCTAATTGGAGAAAATTCCACTGAAGCGTGGAACTCAGAGTTTGACGATCAGAAAGGGGCACTGCTAGGAACCACGCAGACCCAGGCAGCCCTGGTGTGAGCCGAGGGGTCCAGACTCTGCCGGACTGACACATGGGAATGTCCAAAATGGCGGGCCTTTTCCCCAGATCAATGAGAGAGAGAAAGAATGGGTGACCAGCCAGCATTACACTAGGCGGGGACCCTGGTGAAGCCTGAGAGGTGCGGAAAAGACACTTTGAGCTGTGGAAGTTGTCAAGGAGGGACCCTGGGCACTTCAGCTGGAGAATAACTGAAGTTCAAGTTCCCACCAACAGCCCCGTGAAGCCCCCTCCCCCCTAGCCTTCACGGCTGCTGCAAGCTGCGGCCATAGCAACCGCTGCTGCTGGTGCTGCTGCCGTGGCGGTGCAGCCCCCGAAGTCACTGCTACCATGAGTCGTGGTGCCGCCGCCCCGGGAATAGTAATACCACTGCCGCTGACACCGCCACGGCCCCCGAGATCTGCAATGACTGCGAGCCCCCTCCCCCTGCAGTTGCCACGAGTCCTGCTCCTGCACTCCCCTCTCACAGCAGATGGTTGTTGCTGGACTGGACTGTAATTCTATATACATATAAGAATAATAATATTTTTGAGATTTTTTTTTGAATATCCTTTTATTGGAGGCGCTATTGACAAATAATTCTTTACTTCACTTTCTTTTTTTAGGCTATTTTTATTACCTCCTATTCTCAACTGAACATTCTTCTTCCTCTCCCATGTTAATTTCTTTGTTCTCTCTCCTCCTCCTCTCCTTCCCTTCTTATAGCTTCTAAGAGTGCTTATATCATATTTGCTAGAGGCTTTTCTTCTTCTCTATTCTTAAGTATTTTATAAGAAGCATTTTTATTGTAGAATTCTTTTTGTTTCTTTTTCTTCTTAGCTGTTGTTCTGTGATTGGCTGTTTGTTTGTTATGTTTTGTTTGTATGTCGATGTTTCTGACTGTGGACGCATCTGTGGGCTTAGGTGTCTGGCAGTCCTTCTACGAATGTATAAGCCCATTTGCTATTAATGTGATTGGTTTATAAATG
>CAUYON010108236.1:0-17588 GCA_963573935.1 Arctocebus calabarensis
ATGGAAGAAAAAGTATCCAATGTACTCAGCCCTACTATGAAGCTAATTTATAGCTTTCATATGAAGGCTATAACCCAATCTAGCACAAGAATATGGGGAAAGGGGCATGGGAAGGGAGAGGAGGGGGGAGGATGGGTGGAGAGAAGGTAAATGGTGGGATCACACTTACGGTGCATCTTGGAAGGGTACAGGTGAAACTTACTAAATGCAGAATACGTACGTTTTCATACAATAACCAGGAAAATCCCATGAAGGTTATTTCAAACAATTGGATAAAAATATATCAGACTATATATGAAGTTAGCACATTGTACCCTATGATAGCACTATAATGTACACAGCTATGATTTAATAAAAATAAATAAATAAATAAATAAACAAACAAACAAACATATGATTTAAACTTTGAAAAAAAAAAAAAGAAATAGAAGCCTAGGGCCCGATCCCCACTCTACTCTGAATTTACCAGACTACAGCAACAAACGCTCACAGACAGCTTCTGAATTCTGTTACATTCAGCCCACTTCAAAGGACTGCTTATGCCAAAGACAAGGCCTCCCAGGCCCACTCAATTGCATTCCCATTTTCTCCTGGTCTAATCGGTCCCGCCTCTCTTTGCTCCCTGGGTTACTCAGGGGACAAAACAGAATGAAACTTGGGGCGGCAAAAAGCCCCGGCATTTGGGGTCTGTGATAGATGCCCTCATCCTCTCACTCATTCCTTCCTTCCTTCATCTACTCAGCAAATGTTCATTTAGCATCTGTTTTGCTCCAGGCACAGAGATT
Source organism: Arctocebus calabarensis (assembly GCA_963573935.1). NCBI lineage: Eukaryota > Metazoa > Chordata > Mammalia > Primates > Lorisidae > Arctocebus > Arctocebus calabarensis. Next base: position 786 of record CAUYON010108236.1, read on the forward strand.
TCCCGGACAGTGACAACAAACGAGAATGGCAGGTCTCATCACAGCCCTTTAGAAAGCTCACCACTGCCTTTCTTCGGCCCCTTCTTAGAGGTAGGGCTGATTCTGAAGTGCTCACGCTCCACGTCTGCAGCCCTAATGAAAAGCGCATGAGCAGCAGGTAGGCTTGCCTGCGACAGTCCACCCTGCACCCAACCCGAGAGCTCCGAATCCTCAGCACCCAGGAGAGCAAAGGGCTAATTTCGCCTTGTTCCTGAGATACCGCCAGGTGCTCATTAGAAATCGGTTTCGAATGGATTAATAAATTGTAGTACATGTACTCCTTAGTTTTTGAATTCTTAAAATTGGTTGTGGATTGTTTTATTGCCCAGAATATGATCTGTCTGATGTGGGATGAGCTCCTTAGGATGCAACTTGGGAAAAGCAGCAGTGGTTGACAGTCAAGGTGGGAAGAGTTTAATACCTTCATTCCCGATGTATATTGTGTGCTTACTCCTTGTCTGTCTCTTACATGAGACCACACACTCCATTATGGTACAAAATGGGACAAGAATGCTCCCATTGCATCCTGGGGACCTCGCAAAATGCCTGGCACTTAGTAGGCACTCAAAATACTTGTGAATAAATAATAAATCCTACATTGGAAGTAGCTTGTTATTATTGGCTATTTTGGTACTATATTAAATGAATAGATTTGTTCTGTTGCATAACATTAGATCTTATAACTCTTCATTACATACAGGTCTCCAATTTTTGTTTTACGAATGTATGGCTCCCAGCAACATGTATGCTCTTAAGCTGGACAGGGCTACACTAAGAGGTAGATATCTTGTGCTTGAATTTTAGGAACCTACGTGCATGTTCACGTATATATTTTTCTAAGGAATAAGAATCTATAAAGAGTCTTAGATTTTTATAAAATACTCAGAGAGGTCACTCACCACTTCTCCTCCAAATGTTATGAACAGTAAGATTAGCTAGTGCCGGTGTAGACACAATTTCTTTCTGCAATAGGCCCTTGGTCTTGGAGATTTAAGGAAATGAACCCATGAATCAATGAGATCAGTGATGAGATAGGATTTGTTAGAAACGTATAGAAAGAATGAAAGGCACCATGGCCTTTGGCGGAAGGGGGAAAACCCATGTGGATGTTTTTGTCTAGGGGTTATCTACTATCATGTAAATAGAGAGATCCTGAGAATTATATTTGGCCAGGACTTGGCAGAGTTCAATGTTCATTAGCAAATGAATGAGTATATTAACAAATGAATGTAGTCCTTCCAGCTCTGGGCAAAAGTGGCAGGGAGTCCACTCCAAAAGAGGCCTGGCTTACATTAAATGCTGGAAAAACTGCTTTTCTCCTGTCTTGCTTGTACTCAGAGAGTGCACTTTGGAGAGTCCAGTTAGGTCTAGAAATGGGGACTTTTATCAAGCTCTAAGTGTGTGTGTGTGTGTGGAGGGGGGATCTCTGTATCCCAGGGAATAGTTGAAATGTAACTTTCAGTTCTATAGCTTGGTGCAGAGTAAAGAATGCTTAATTGTGATTGAGGAACTAAGTGTTCTGTTGCCTTATTTAAGTTTCCAGTCTGATTTGGCTCTAATTTTATCATATAGAAAATGAAAAGAGTAAAGATAGTGATAGACAATTTCTCTGAGGCCTTGTATCTTGGATGTTTATATGTTTTATGACCCAAGTCAGTGGTTTCCCAATAAGTTTGTCGAATCTTGTGTTTGCTGAGTCAAAGCAAGTCTACACCATAGAGTCCACCTTTGGGTCCTTTAAGAGCCGGGGATCATTAACTGCCACACTTTAAAATTTCTAAGTTATTGGTAACCTTGTATTTCTGTAGGTATTTAAAAAAAATTTATTTTTCCTGTGTACCCTTCAACTAAAAAGATAGTTTATTTCTCACTTCCGTGTTCTGTTGCAGGCATTATGAATTTTTAAGTTTATTTCCATGATACTGGATTTATGCAGAGCAGTGGTTTTCAAAGTGTGGCACAGGGACCCTTTAAAGTCTCAGAGATTCCTCAGAGGAGGGAGTCTGTGAGGACAAAACTAGTTTTCTCATGATATTAACATCTTACTTGCCTTTTATTCTCTCATTTTGTCACAAGTATGTTCGTGTTTGATATCACAACAGATGGAGTGCAAAAGCAGATATAAGGATCCAGCTGTCTTTTATTAAGCCATACATGAAAAAGATGGAGACAAATGTAAACCAATAGCTACTCTTCTTATTTTTAAAGATATGTTTTTGTCATGCAAATATATAACTTATATTACTATAACAAGGGTTTATTGTATTCTTTTAATGAATTAATAAATATTTTAAAATATTCTTACTTTTAGGTTTGGACACAGTAAATATCAACAGATATAACACACGTTAACAATAACTCTTTTGAGTTCTTTTTCTTTTTTTTTGTAGAGACAGAGTCTCACTTTATCGCCGTTGGTAGAGTGCCATGGCATCACACAGCTCACAGCAACCTCTAACTCCTGGGCTTTAGGTGATTCTCTTGCCTCAGCCTCCTGAGTAGCTGGGACTACAGGCACCTGCCACAACACCTGGCTATTTTTCTGTTTTGCAGTTTGGCCAAGGTTGGGTTTGAACTAGCCACTTTCGGCATTTGGGGCTGGCGCCCTACTCGATGAGCCACAAGCGCTACCCAAGACAAGAATTTTTTTTTTTTTGCAGTTTTTTGGCTGGGACTGGGTTTGAACCCACCATCTCCTGCATATGGGGCGGGTGCCCTACTCCTTTGAGCCACAGTCACTGCTCCTCTTTTGAGTTCTTGATAGTTTTTAAGAGTTCGAAGAGATCTTGAAATAAAAAACAACATAGAGGAACTTCATCTTACTTGTGCTGTTATTTAGTGGAAAAATATCACACCATAGCCTTCCTTGCTCTTGATCTCCCCGTTGGGTCTTAACAAGGTAGTTGAAGTCACCATGGCTTTCATGGTCAGGCTGGAAGAGCAGGGCTACAGCTGGGAATTAGCTGGAAATCACCTTGTAACTTTTGAACATATAATTGGGAGAATTACCCACCGCTCCCTTCTCTCAATGAGCAGGCTTAGTTTAAAAGACTTGTATGGAAACAAAATTATCAATTAGTTGAGCTGTAGCATTTAGCATAGTACCATGCAATAAGCCTAAGGTGTGCCACCTTTTTAGGACAGTTATTAGTCCGAAAGAATTTGCACCATGAACTTCTACCGACTTCCTGAAATAGTATCTTGTCTTCTGAAGTAGTTTCTCTGAACCAGACCTATACTTACATTTTCACAAATGTTCCTTGAAGGGGATATTTAAAATAGTCTATGGTTTGAACTGCTATTTAAGAGGAGGAAAAAAGTTCTAGAAGATTTTCTGTCAGACAAGCCACATCTATAAGGAATTGCTTTCAAGTTCTGAGTATTAGTGATACTCAAGGAATTGCTGGAAGCAACATTTCTATTATTGTTAATGATTAAAATGTTTGGCTAGGGAGTATATCCATTTTCCTCTTTGTCATTTATAATCGATTACTCCTAGTAACCCTAGGTGGAAGTATATTTTTATGACAGTTGTGCTTCAGAAAGAGAAGAGAAATTCTGAGTTATTGGTTATTAAAGTTTGCCTATCTACAACATTCTCATTTGCAGGGCAACTGGGAAAAGTAATAGTTATTTAAAAAAAAAAATTGAGTTTCTCTGTCAAATTATTTTTATTGTATCTTAAAATAAATGGAAAAAAAATCTGGCAAAAAAGTGTTCATACTAGAGTTTAGAAGCACAAAACCATACCATGTTTTATTCATGCATAATGCACATGTATGTTTTTATTATGTATAGCATATCAAATTGTGACAGATTGATTCTGAGTATTACACATCTTTTAAATTGCATCATTTCTTTTTGAGCTCTGCTTAAGGAAAGTAAAGAAACTTTTAAAACTACTCTTCTCTGTATTTTTCAAATCAAAGAGAAATGATTTGAAGAATTAATATTTATTAATGGCTTTATTGGTTTGACATCTCAAATCTTTAACTTAAGATATCTTTAGAGTTTTTTTTTTTTTAATTTTTGGAGAAAGGATAAGCACTAACACATGTGAATGAGACTGAGTATAAGAAAGAAGTAAAGTATGAACAAAAAGAGGAAAACAAAAATAAATATAAGAAGTAAAACCTGGCGAAATAATACCTAGTGATGAAAATGTTTTAAGTGATTTGAGCAGGAGATAAAAGATATGGAGATATATAATAGATTTTTGGAGCACTAAGTTCTTTTTAGAGTTTTTATGTATGAAAGCTGATTAACAAAGTAACTTTGGCAATTGAGTGTTGATTTAGTGTGGCAAAAGCTGACTTTATTTGAATGACATTGAAATCTGAGGGCAGATATCCTTGTTAATACCATGAGAGAGGGTCGAATACTAATTTCAATATGGGTTCTGTTCAAAAATAAAAACCCAAACTTTATTATGTAGAAAGATAGACTCCCAGAAGAAATATGATAAATGTTTGAGTTGTCCTGATTAATGATGCTCCTGGTTTTGAAAAGTCAGTCCCATTTCTATGAGGACTTTGTTTTTTAACTTAGTGCATGCATTTGTATGTGTGCTGTGTTTTTTGTACAAGTACTAGTACATGGTTGACAAGTTAACACCAAATCTGATGATAGGTTGTTAAGGCAAACATAAGCCCCTATAGGAACCCATAATAAAGTAAAATAACAAATAAAAGAAATCTTTGTATAATTAATGAAGGTATTCTTACAGAAATATAATCCTGTGAAGAGTTGACAATATGTTGCATGATTCAACAATTAGTTAATGAGAATAAAAAACAGGTTGAGTGTGGTGGTTCATACCTGTAATCCTAGCACTCTAGGAGGCAGGTGGATTGCTTGAGCTCAGGAGTTCAAGACCAGCCTGAGCAAGAGCAAGACCCCAGCTAGAAAAACTAGCCTTGTGTTCTGGTGGATGCCTGTAGTCCCAGCTATTCAGGAAACTGAAGCAAGAATATCCCTTGAACTCAGAAGTCTGAGGTTGGTGTGAGCTATGATGCTACGGCACTCTAGCCTAGGTGACAGAGTGAGACACCACCATAAACAAAAAACAAAAACACTGAACATTACTACCATAAGTTTGGGAAAGCAGTTTTCAAACTGTTAAAGCAAATATTGGTAGATAGAATAAATCAGAATGAAGGGTTCTAAAACAAGATTTTTTGACTGCACAGTCACCAACGATCTCAGGAAGGAAGGTGAAGAAAGATCGAAGATCAGCGTGTCTATATAGAGAGCTCTCTGAGCTCAGACATGAAAAGATCATGCACAAAAGAGGGACGTGCCCAAGGACAAACACGAAAGAGTCGCTCAAATCTAAAGAGAAGGGTCAAGAAGGCTAATGTCCAGGAAGACTTTGTAAGAAACGCTAACAACCACAGAAGTCCTGAAAACTAAGTTTAGAGTGAATTGAAAAACAAGAAAGAGAGTCAAAGTCAGGGAAAATAATGTTCTGTTCAGAGATGGCAGAGAAAAGGCAAAACTAATTCCTTCTGTGCCTTTATGTTTTCTATCAAAGACTAAAATTTGTTTGTTTGGCACCAACTTAAGGAGCACAGATCATTATTTCAAAGATCAAGTAACGTGTTTTATGTAACGGTCCTATAAATTTACTATGGAAATATGAATTGCTATGAATATTAGTGTTAACTAAATAACTCTACCTGAAGATTTTGCATGTGCTAAAGCTTCAACTTATCTCACCTACTGGAGAGTAATAGTTCAATAGTTGTTGCTCTACCCATGCAGAATTCTTTCTTAACCAGTAGCACAAACATCACACCACTCCCTTACTCCTTAAGTAAGTCCTTTAAGCTTTTTTCAACCTTGACTCACATTCGGACTATTTTGCAACCTGCCCATTTTTCTCTATGTTAACATTGTAGTCCCAAATATCACTGCCTTTCACCTGAAGTATCTTACTGCTTTTTGGTTTTTTTTTCACTCTTGCTCACTTCTCTCTCTCTGTTTTCTTTATTTTTTCTCTTCTTATCTCTGTCTCCCTCTCTATTCACCCCCTCTAATTCTCTTAATCTCCATACTGCAGCCAGAAAGGTAATTTTAAAACAAAAATAATATCATGTCTCTTCACCATTGGAATCCTTAAGAACGTCCAGTGGCTCATGTAGACTGATATGCAGAATAAAAATGTCACCAATCATTGTGTTCTTTCTAGTCCTCCCATGGCTAGTGTTTGGTGCTATGTCCCCTCAGAGGTCTTCCTTAGCTTCTCTGCCATTTTTTTCCCCTTTGATACCAATATTGATACCAGTGACTCACCACAAGGTCAAGGGGCTTTATCAACTTTCAATGTCCTGATTTCATCTTGCCATAAAGGTACAGTGAATTTCAACATGGTCTTATTCATTCAAAAATGGCATGTACTAGCCAATAACTATCATTACGATACATCACTGTAACTTAAGTTTTATTGTTTTGGTAGATTATGATTAACATTCCCTTAGTAATGCTGTGTGCAACCGGTTTGATGAAAAGGCATAACTTATGCAATATGATCAAAGTAAGACTTTATTTTTGTCTCTCGTTACTCCTTAATGTTGTGTTACTTCATGAAAATTTGGTCAACCTTCTAGGATTTTCTTGTCTTTCTTGAGTAATAGATAGCTTCATCATCTCTTTAAGCTGTCCTTACTTTAGAAAAAAATGTCCTGCCATTTATAATAATGCCCTGAATTTGATTTAAAGTCAAATTGTTTATGCTCTCTTAATTGAGGCCACATGTGCTGGTCATTTACAATGAGAAAGAAAGATAGACTTTTTTTTCTGTTTCTCTCTTTCTCTAAGTCCTTTGACCCTAGCTGGGGAAATAAAATTTTTATTCCCCTCTGGGATGGGAGCATTGGGAGATGGAAGAGGAAAGGAGGATGTGGTGGCTTTAAAACACAATCATAAATCCTTTGCTGGTCTTCCCATGCAGAAGCAGAGTGTATATCTGGTATCTTAGGGTCTTTGTGGGCTTGTGACTCTTTCCACTAGGAGAGTGCAGAGGAAGCTATAGGACTCATGAGACTTGGTCATAAGAGGCTGTGCCATTTCTGCTAGGTATTTGTGAGATACATTATTGTCTTGGAACACTCACTCTCAGAACATAGTAATGATGCTGAGAAAAATTCAAGTCATATAGAAAGGCCAGGTCTGGTCGCCTCACTTTGCTGTCCCAGCTAAACCCAGCTGTTGATACTAGCCCCAGGACAAGGAAATCAAGGTGCAAAATTTAGGAAAGCTTTCACTTTCAAAATCTTCAAAGAGCAGGGTAGATACTTGCATAAGAGTGAGAGTGTCTCTTTAAATTTGCATCCTAGTCACCCTACTTGCTTCACACTAGTCTGACTAGCCCATCCCCTAGTTGTTTGAAATATCCCAGCCATTGAAGTCTTCTGGTTGAGAGTCCAGACTTCATGGAGCAGAAACAAATCATCCACACTTTCAGGTTGGATTTTGGAGCTTGGGGAGAGAAAGAATTCTGAACACAAAGATTAGGATAAATTTTAAAGAAAGAAAGTTTACTTCCCTGGAGAGGGAATAGCATGGCACAAAAGATGGAAAGGAGAAGGTCCAGCACTGAGGGTAAGGAGTTTGGGGGTTACATTGGGATAAAGAGAATGAACAATGAAATTATAGCAGAAGGTAGCTGTGAAATGGCTCTGCTTGTTTTTTCTTCTCTGTGAGGCTGGCTTTATTGGGGTGAAAGTGAGAGTTGGAGGAAGTGCATTGCTCAATCTATCTTCTCAGTTCTTTTCAAGTGCTGTGAAAAAAAACTCTTGGGGACAATGAGTTAAGCCCTAGGGGTTTAATCAAACAAAGGGGTAGTTATAAGCTGTGGTCTTTCTCTTTCTTTTTTTCTTTCTGATAGTTTATTTTTTCTCTTTTAGATAGTTTACTAGCAATGTTTTCCTTTCATTCTCCCCTCTTTGGTTAGAATTGATATTCTTATTGATGGACTCAAGACTGGGAAGTTTGGATGAGGATCTGTTCTCTTTCTTTAAGTGGATTAATTAGGAACCTTTTATATATTTTGGTAGTAAAACATCACATATATATGACAAACAAACATATAGAGATACCAACAGAAGTAGATAATTTTAGGCGGAAACAAGGTGGAAAATTTGTACAGTAGAACCTCTGTAAGCTGACCACCCAAGGGATTGTAACAAACTGGTTAACATACTTATGTGGTCAACACAAGGAACTAGGCCTACTTTACTGATTCACATATATGATGCATGTCCCATCTATGAAAATTAGGTCAACCTAAGGAGGTGGTCAATGAAAAGAGATATGGAGGTATTAATGTATTTTGAAAGCTCAGAGCTAGTTCTTTAGGCCTAGATAAAAGGAAGAAAGTCCTTTTTTCCATGGTAAGTCCAGTTAAGTCTTCCTCAAAAGCCCAAGAAAGGAAGCTTGCAGTGATAAAAGAAATTAGGCATCTAAATTAACCATAAGATCTTATCAGTGTGTGTGTGTGGGTATAGGGAAATTGGTAAGTGCTTTAAAGGGAGTGAGCAAAGACCTGATCTCCCAGTAAGTAGAGGAGTTGTAGAGTACAAAAGAGGCTTTGTATTTTACCTTTCACTCCAATAATGGAGAAAAAAGAGAGAGAGAAGTAGTGCTCCTGAAAATTCAGGAAGCGTAGAATAAGTGGCTATAGTGTCTATTAAAAAATAAATTTTCTTGGGTACACTAAATGCAGAATACAAATGTCTTCATACAATAACAAAGAAAATGCCATGAAGGCTATGTTAAACAGTTTGATGAAAATATTTCAGATTGTTTATGAAACCAGCACATTGTACCCCTAGATTGCACTAATGTACCCAGCTAAGATTTAATAATAATAATAATAAAAGAATATAATGAGCTCTTTAAAACTATACAATGCATTGCATATTCATACTGAAAAATAGTAAGACATAAATACAACATTCATGACCGTCAGTACAAGGAGTTTTTCACTCGTGTTTAATGAGACTTGTTTACTATGTCATCCTTTTGTCAGTTTTTATGTATGTTATTTCTTCATCTAAGTAATTTAATGTATTCTTTTCTGTGGCTTTTCTCATTTGCCAATTCATTATCTAAATACAAATAATGTGCTAGGAAAAAAGATAAATAAATTTTCTTGCCTGCAAAAGAGAGAGTTATCTGAGCCATCTCTATGATGTCAGGTAGAGCTGGTTCCCAAATCTTGGTCCATCAGTCAGACTGAAGCAATCCCTGAAGAGCCATAGATATGGAGGATGCTGGCTCAAGGAGCCCACCAGCTTTGAAGGTGAGTGTAGTACCTTATCTCAAGGAGAGGGCAGTGCTGCTTTTAGTGGCTCTCCCTCTTGTGGAGAGGACCTGGTTCCATTGAAGCTCACTTCCAGGGGCATTTTTTACCCCAGATACCCAGAGTTAGTTGTAGGTGAAGTAGGGCTTGGATTCCAGAGAAGAGTATTGTCCTGGTGTCTTCTTGTGTGGTCACCCAGGGTAACTGTATCTTTCATAAGCCCTTTAGCAGCAGCCACCATTTGGAAAACTTCTTTCTGCTCTCAGGCCTTCTGCCAGTCCTGTCCCCTCTTTTTCTCTCTCTTCGCCTCATCCTGGTTGTTAAAGATCTTGAAGGCCAGGTATAAAAGTTCTGCTTGTGGAGTCTGAGTCCTCTTTTCAAGTACTTGGAGTTTATGCTGAATATCGAGGCATAACTGAGAGATAAAGTGCATTGTTAAGAAGGGTTGTCCCTCCCTGGTGTCAGGATGTAAATTATTAAAAGGTGAATGACTTCAAACAGTCATGAAAGAAAAATGACTTGATTTTTTATTCTGGCTCTGGGTAATTTATAATGTCTCCTGACCTAGCAACCTCCCAGAGAGAGAGCTGGTGCACAGTTGGGGAGGGATTTTGGAACAGCTGGATGAAGTCAGTGTGGATGTGTGAGGACAGTAGAGACAGAGAAGGAGATGTGGGGAGAGAAGCAGGGCAAGGTGCGCCGAGGGAGGGAGGTGACATGGAGGGTGATAGGGGAAGCTGGAAGAGAAACATCATCTGGAACGTTCGGACAGAGAGAAAGACATAGTGATAAGAAGTAACAGGTAGCAGGCAGAGTGAAGATCAGGATGTCTAGCAAGTTCAGAAGCTAAGTAGGGGAACTATAGATCATTTGCTGAGCCAGCAGCAATAAAGGTCTAGTTACAAATTGGTGTTATAATTAGGAGAGCCATACTTGGGTCAAATCTCTTGGTCATCTGATTTATGTTGTGGCCAGTCTGTATTACAAAGACTAAAGATTTGGGCTGGAGGTCAATAAGTTCCCAAATTGTCAAATTCATAAGGAGACATCCCAGCCTGTGGGTGGACCTGACTGAATGTTGGCCATGGTGATAACTTAGAGAAAAAAAAAAGAATGACTTTAGGATCAAACCACTGAGAGTCTGAGAAGGGTATCCCCCACTAGATAATCTTTGGGGTTATGATCAAGCATCACCCATTCTTGACTCTGAGTCAGACTCAAACCTAGGGTGCTGGTTAGACAGCTGGCATCTCTGAGTTCAAAACCAGGTATCCCAGGGTCTGGGTAAATTCTGGGAAGGGGTAGTTAGAAGGCATCTCTTCAAGGAACCCATCTGAGAGTTGAAGATCCAGCATGAGAGTTTCCATAGCCACAAAGCTGCAGCTCTTTCTTGAGTATATGACCATTTCCAAAGTCCTAGAGACTGAGTTCCAAATAGCATTGAGAGCACTGAGAAGGAGGTTCTGGCAGGTGCGTAACACAGGAGGAAGCAGTCTGCACACAGAAGCAGGAAAGTTAATTCCCCATCCAGAGTTAGAATAGTGAGCTCATGGAGGCTGAGGTAGAAAAGTGAAGTCCCTATAAGGAGGTAGAGAAGTAAATATCCCATATGGGTCACCAAATTGTTGGGTGGGAACTTGATGTGAGCTGGAAAATGATTCTCATCACAAAGATTAGGATAGGTTTTAAAGGAGAAAACCTATTTTATTTTACTTTATTTTACTTCCCAAAGGAGAAAAAGGTATGACACAAAAGAAACAAAAAGTGCCACACCGAAGGTAAGGGTCTTGGGATTTATAGTAAAGAAGAATAGTTGTCATTGCCAGTTGGTAGCAGAAGGCAGTGATGAAATAGTCTGTTGGGTGGCGCCTGTGGCTCAAGGAGTAGGGCACCAGCTCCATATACCAGGGGTGGTGGGTTCAAGTCTGGCCCCAGCCAAAACTGCAAAAAAACAAACAAACAACAACAACAAAAAGAAATGGCTCTGTTTTTATTTCTTCTTTCTTTTTTTTTTTCTTAGTTCTCTTCGAGGCTGAATTTATTAAGTGTCCTTGGAATGTGGTCCAGTGAGATCAAGAGCTGGGAGAGGTCATGCTTCTTCTATCTTCTCAGTTCCTTTCAAGTACTGTGAAAACAAACTCTTAGAGACGAGTTAAGCCCCACATAGTGAGTCAAAGGGGTAATTGTGTGCTGTGATCTTTCTCTCTTTTTCCTTTCTGATAGTTTTTTTTTTTTATGGTAGATAGTTTGTTAGCAATGTTGTCCTTTCACACGCTGTGCCCTGTCAGAATTTCTGACCCACAAAACCCATGAGTGTAATAAAACTGATGCTGTGTTGAGCTTCCCAAATTCAAGGTGTAGCTGTAGCTGCACAACAGTTGATAATTAGAGTAGAGAGAAGGAATTTTCTTATGTGTAGTGAACTTGAACTTATTAAGATATTCCATGGTGTATGGTTTAAAGTGACTTTTTCCCTCAGACATTTTTAGAGGTTTCCTTTTGAGCTTTTCAAGGGGCACCTCCTATGACTCAAGAAGTGGCTGGGACTCACAACACAGTCATCTCCAGGGAAGTCACCATATGAAAGTCCCACTTTCCTGCTTTCCTCTCTTGACTCTTCCCTGAAGTGGGTGAAGGGCTCCCGTATGAAGAGCACAAGAGTCAAGAAACATGCTGCAAACCTTTCCCTGTACATTACATGTGGGAGAGTTGGCTCAATTACTGGCACTTCTGTTAAAACTGAGAGTCCCACTTTAACAGGATATGATATATTTTTAATTTTACTTATAGAATTTATTTAATATCCTTATAATTAGTAATCTTGTATTTATAGAATTGGTATTGATCTGAAGGAATCATGTGGAATGTTCAATTCTATTTGACTCAATGAAATTTGTTTCCATAGTTATATCTGACAATCTGAGGCTCTGTGAAGAACTTGGGTGGTGGTTCTTGCAAATGTCAAGGACTGTCCCTGTATCTGGGACCAGGTAAGAAAGCACCAGGTAGTGAAGCCACTGATGTGTCTTCTATTTAGGGCTTAGATGGATGAGCAATGCCATTCCAGGTGTAGACTGTCAAGGTCAAGATGGGCTAATTTTTAATGTGCTGAGTATTTTAGAGTGGGGGACATTCCTGTACCCTCTATTTCTAACTGATTATAGCTTGCCTAAGTAGTTATAAGGAGTAGTGTCTGGCCAAGTGCCTGTAACAGAACAAGTGCTCAATACTTATTAATTTAATGGGTATGAGTGAGAGTTTCAAAGTAGAGATTGGCTAACTTTTTCCATAAAGACTAGATTATAAATATTTGGTCTCTGTCATAACTATTTAACTCTGCTGAGGTAGTGTAAAAACAGACATAAACAATATGTAAATGAACGGGGATGGTTTTACAGGGGCATGGTTTTATGCCCCCTATAAAACCTTATTTACCAAGACAGATGGTAGGCCAGATTTGGATCATGGCCCAAATCTTGATTCGAAGTCAGACAAATCTGGGTTTGGAAATCCTGCTCTATTGAATGAGCCACCCATATGACTTTTAGCAAGTGGGTGTCTTTGCCTGTGCATGAGTTTCCTTGTCTGTAAAATGAGGGTAATAATTTCTTCTTCACTGCTGCTGTAAGGATTGTGTGAGATACGGACTTTCAGCAGTTAGATGGTATCTAGGACATCCTAAGTATTCTTCTGGTCTATCTTGTGCTACTCTCATGAGTTTTGGTCTACCTGGGTTATGCTTATTCCTGATTTTTCAGGATGGACTATCCTCTTCAACTTTCACCAGAGACACTCACCCTTCTATAAATGTGTCTCAAATTCTCTATCACTCACTGTCAGTGATCTAGCTTAGCCTTTTATAATACGAGCTTTCTTATTTTGTTCTCATGCAAATCTTTAGTCCTCAATCCATTCTCTACACTTTCACCTAAATTACATTTTTTAAGCACAGTATGACCTTACTCTATTAATTAATAAACATCTGAGTATTCCTAGATGACTGCAGACTAAAGTGTACATTTCAAAGTCTGGCATTCAAGATGCTACATCTTATCCCAATCCTTTTATGGGCCAATATTTTGTTTTTATTCCTGCTGTAATCTATGTTCTAGACTATAGATTTTTTGCCTTTTCATCTTGAAAAGTGTCATATTTTTACTTTATGCTCTTATAATTATTTATATTCATAATTTCACTATGATTAGTTGTGTAGTAATTTTTCTCTACACTTAAATTGTGAGGTTCTTAAGGATAGGAATGCTCCTAAATCTTTAAATTAATAGAACCATATTCTGGACAGTCAAAATTATAAAATGGAATGGTCATTTACAGTAATATCCTTGGAAAAAGGTATTTGAGGCACTACAATTGTTGTTATAATCTTTTCTCCTAGTATTAATAGTTTTCCAAAGTCAGAGTGACTCCTGAAGTTTATCATAAAAAACACAGAATTTTTTATAACATGAAAAGCATGGGTTGATTGTGACATGGTAAAATTTTTATCCACTCTCCCATATGGGTAGAACTTTTGGTACTATTTATTATTCCATGTGCAAATCTCTATTATAATACTTCTTAGAATTAATTGTAATTATTATTCACTTGTATTTTGTGCTACTAGATTTGGAAATCCATAAGGGTTGGAATAACTTGTTTAGTACATTACCTGATAAGCACACAGAATGGTTGTTGAATAGATGAATGGATGAATAAGTAAGTGAATAGTTAAGTCCTTATGCAATATCTCTTTTAATTAAATCTATTGAAGTCATAGTCTTTCAGTAATGTTATTTTTTCTACTTCTAAGTATTAAGTGGAAAAAAAAGCTATTTAACATGACAAACATCTTCAAACATTGCTTCATACTATAAATAGCTTTAAAAAGTCTTAGAAACTAAGCAAAAAAGGAGTTAAGAAAAGCAAATTGACACGAGGGTTTGAATCACTAAGAAAATAATGGGACAATTATTTTATGTGTGTAGATGTTTAAGGCATAAATGTCAGCCACGTAGCTTGTCACCACTCTGTTCAACTTAGAGTACTTGTGATGTTCAGAGGTACAAAATGTTGGAGGAATTGAAGATAGACAGATGAACTACTGATCTGTTGTTTCAAAATGATGTTCTCAGATTAGTCAAATGTGAAACTCTAATTATAATTAGCCCTGTTCACATCACATTTGACAGAAGTAACACGTGCTTTGGAAATGTGGAAATGTCAGTTCAGATCTATTTGTTTCCCCCCTTTTTTTTGTTTACAACAATGCTGAATACTAATATTCTATCCCTTTAAATCCATAAAGTATTGTTTTTGGCTACAAATGCTATTAAGAAATAGCACTTCTTTTGCTTAGAATATATTCTGGCCTTCAATCCATGTTTTCTGTCTTATAAGTCTTTTTTCCCCCTTTATGTAACTCATAGGCACACTGTGCTTAAAATGTTCTCAGTTAAATAATTTTGCTCTGATTTTTTTCTAGCATTGAAATCTAAATGGATGTTATTTTATGGCATTTGTATTAAAGATTTTAAAGAAATTGATAATAAAACATTTTGCTATCTCTCCTTTGTTCTTCCAGAGGATTGTTTTTTCCTGTATTTAGAAAGTTGGGCTTTCTGAGTTAGATCCTTTTAGCAGTTCTTTTTTTTTTTTTCTTACATATACATGTGTTTATTAGGTTTCAACTTTTTGCCTTCACAAAATTAAAAAGGTTTAAAATTTAACAACATTAACATTGTTTAAGGTAAGGACTAGAAACAAAAACCTTGCAAAGAACGAAGGAAGATAAATACATTCAGAAAAGAAATCAGACAATTGCTGCAACAAAGTATTAAGCAATAATAATGATGCAAAGAAACTAACATTCACATTGTCAAATAAGAGTATGTCTATTATAGAATGCTTTGACTCTGAGGATCAGTATGGAATCATCAATTAGCTTCTTTTTATTTTTTTCCCAAAGTCTCAAAAAATAGATATTTATAAATAAAAATAAAAGAGAATTCCAAAGAATAGATCATGCCAAATCTTGAGTCTTTAGGAGCTCTGTACTATTTATGTGAGGAAATACATGACACAAAAATACTTCAAAAAAGAATTACAGAAAAAATCATGGTAAATTTGGACATTAAATGGCATTTACTGAGGAGAAAAAAATGACCATGACTAAAAAAAATCCCACAATACATAAAAGCAAAATTCTTTGAGGAGCATGCTGGAGAAATGTCAATAATTGTTTTAAGGACCTGGTTGTATGATTATTCCCGTGGTAAAGAAAGCGGAAGTGCACAAACTGGATTTTACATGGAAACTCATTGCATTTACAGGTAAGGGCTCTGCTGAACTGTGCTTGCTTGTCTCATGATGAAGACATTTCAAGAGCACAGGTGCACTATTGACTCTCTCAAAAACTGAACGCACCTCAGTTGTGGTCTCTGAGCTAGAACCAGGGACGTGGTTGTCAGTGTGATCAAGGAACTGAAGTCTCAAGTCAAGGGCGGAGGCCGACAAAATTACAAAGTAGGAGAGAGGAGAACGGGGTTGGAAGTCTTGGGGGAAACTTCTAGAACCGACACAGTGCTTTTCTTTGTCAAAGTACTGTACAGACTCTAACTCTTTGATCCTTCTCTATCTTTAAAAAATAGCTATGATTTTTCTTTTAAGAATGATGAGTGGCTAAAGTGTACAAACTAACTTATTTTCCAGGGCTTCTACAGGAGTCAGTCACGTGCCGGAAACTTCTGGTGTAAGGGTCAAGTGCTTTCTTTTAAAAAGTCCCTATGAATACAACAAAAACCAACCTATTTTTGAGTTAGATGGCAGAGGTTGTTCTCCAATTGCCTTAAATTCAACTTTTTTGGGAGAAGTTGTGATAAAAAAGTTGGCACATACATGTTGATGAAGTGGTGTTTAGTTGCAAATAAGGAGTTATAGATAGATTATATGTGAACTTGAAAGAAAATCATAAATTTGGGACAGTGCCTGTGGCTCAGGGAGTGGGGTGCTGGCTCCATGTGCCACAGATGGTGAGTTCAAACTTGACCCTGGCCAAAAAGTGCAAAAAAAAAAAAATTCATAAATTTTAAGTCCGGCTCAGGACAAAGTTGTGAGAAGTGTAATCTTGAGAGCCTTCCCACTTCTCCTTCTTCCCTTCTCCTCTTTTATCTCTTCCTTCTCCCATAGTTCTGTCCCTAAGCTGGTTCAGTATCTCCACTCCAGGGACTTCCAGCCTTGTGTGAAGGTTGGGAGCTTTTAGTGCTGAGCCGTGTAATGATTAAGAGCTTGGGTCCAACTTGCACTAGACTGTTTATTGCAGCTCCATTTACAATCGCCAAAATGTGGAAACAACCTAAATGCCCACCAACCCAGGAATGGATTACCAAGCTGTAGTATGTGTATACCAGGGAAGACGATTCAGTCACTCTGAAGTCCTCTTCTTATGCACCCAGTACTCCAGCTGA